>JASDQU010206013.1:0-10290 GCA_032191745.1 Picea mariana
TTGGGTATTGGTCTTGGTCTGTGGTTTTGGACTTTCTGCTTGGTGGGATACCTTTGGAGAAAGGTGTGCTCTCTCTCTCTCTTGGTTATCTGTTGGTTCTAGTGTTGCTTCCAAAAATCATTCTTTCTGTCAAAGGTTAAGGTGCTCGGGGGTGGCTTTGTGCCTATGGTTGGGTGACAATGTTGTGACATTGTCCATGGTTAAACGAGCACAATATTCTAACAATTTTTCATCTGGACACACCCATATTTGAGAAAACTTTCATTTTAGCTAAAAGAGAGCCATAATTTTCTTCAAATTTCTTTTTGATATTAGGCTGCAACCAAATCCATGTGCAACTTGCAATAGATTCCAAAAATCCATGTATAAATTTGTAGGAGATTCCACCTTGGAGACTCCACAAGAAATTGAATTGATTACTAAATCACTAGACCAACTTCATTTCATATTACCAAAATAAATACACGTTGATAATATTGTATTCTCGAAATGAACAATAAGACAACTCATTCTTCAAAACTATAATGAAACATATTTCTTCTAATGAYTACTTGATGAAAATGTCATTCTAAATTCATTGATCCATGATTCCATTCTCATATTACTTGYAATCAGAAAATAGAACTTGAACTCTATCTCGAAAGGTGACCAATATAGATTGCAATAGAGCTTGAACTCTATCTCGAAAGGTGACYAATATAGATTGCAATAGTTAATGTGGGACATTGTGAATTTAAGGTGACATCGTGAATTTGTTATTGAGAGGAAGTTAAATGATCTTATGTTGGTGTTGAAGGCTCGACATCTATGTACAATTAATATTTGACATGACTTTCATATAARAAATCTTGTATGGTGAGGAATTGGCATAGATCAAAGTAACTTAATAAAATACATTTAAGCGCTACAAAATATTTATTTCTCTTGGCATAAACTAGAAATATAGATATGCATGAATCATCATGATTCACTAATGGATTTGAAATTTTCATAAGTCTCTACACAAATGACTTTATTGTCTTTATTGTCATTATTAGATTCGAAATTTTCATTATTTAATAAACAATAATATTGAATCCTTACACAAATGACTTTATTGTTATGCACTTACACTATATGCTTATATTCAACCAAACATGAGTTTAACACTTAGTTCATATAATAAAAGTATTATACAGTTTCCACATTCATAGTTGTATGTCAACTTTACCATGTATTTCATTGCCATGAAAAGAATTGGATTCTTTATGTAAGAGTTAGACACTCATTAAAGCTTTTGTAACATTGCCAATATAACATACCCAAATCATCAAGTGTAAACATGTGTGTGGTTTCATTTAGGGTCCCTAACTACCATTTGGAACACAAATATCAGCGGTTGGAGATATCAATTTTGGACTTGGCATCTTCCGCCAAAGATCAAATTCTTCACCTGGCTCTTGACTGCCTACAAATTAAATACATGGGACACACTCCAAAAAAAAGGTTGGACTGGACCAAACATTTTCCACTTGTGTCACATTGATGCTGAAACCACAGACCATCTCTTTATTAACTGTTCATTTTCCAGAAAAGTCTGGGACATAATTACTTTGGCTCTCAATATCAAAACCAAGTGGGATGGACCAAACCTCTCAGACTGCTTTGACTCTTGGTCTCATAGAGAACACAGCCATTTACACCTTCCTTCCCTGGCATGTTGGTATATCTGGTTGGTCAGAAACAATACCATTTTTGAAAATGGATTTCCCTCTACTGGCACTGCAGTTTACAAAACACTTGGTTTTCTAAAAACCTGGAATGAGCTCTATTCTAACAAGACAAGACTAAAGAACAACAAGAAGATCCCTGACTTAGAGGACATCTCAACCGGTTGGTTCGATGGAGCTGTGCAATCTAATGGTGAACAAAGTGGCGTAGGAGGATTGATCAGGATCACAAAAAAATCACTTTACAAATGGACTTTCAACTGTGGCCCGGGTACCCACACCAAGGCAGAATTATTGGGTCCCTATGCCACACTATACTAGGCCTCTAGACTTCATATTGACTCCCTCTAGATGCTTTGGAACTTCAGGACTATCATTGAGTGGTTAAACAACAGGAGCAATCTTCAAGCAATTACTCTCTCAGCTTGGAAGGACAGAATTAAACTTCTCCATCTCGCCTTCAAAAAACTCAGCTACTTACACATCTACCAAGAGCATAACAAATCTGCAAGCCATCTATCAAATATTGCTCTCCAGAAAAAAGAAGGTATCATATCTTATAATCACTGGGTAAATGGGCATGAGGGCCCCCCACTTTTCATAACTCTTTCTAAAGTCAACTTCTTTCTACTCTGTGGCCTCTTAAGATCTGAAATTTGGTCTCTTTATTTCTGATATCTTTCTTTCCTTTCTAGCAAATAGAATTATGTTTTTCTTTACTAGTCTAGACAGCTACCTTGCAGTTTTCTCGGATTCTAATGGCTCCTGCTCTCTTATTTGAACTTTCCAACCTCGTTAGTCGAGAGACCACTACAGGCGAAAGTTGCATCACTTTCATCAGCAACCTTTTCAGCTGATTTTGTAAAATCTGTTTTGAGAATACATTATATATCAATATAATGGAGAAATTTTCCCATTGGAAAAAAAAAATACACCTCTTTTTTTTAATGTGAGAGGTTGCTTATTTTTTATGTATTATTTTGACAAGAAAATTCAAAGTTATTAAAAATTAAAGAAAGGGCAATTGAAGGACATTAAAACGTAATCGACATTCATTAAGGATTTAGACCCATTTGTGCCATAGACACCATTGACCTCATAAGTTTTTGTTGAGTGCAATACAAATCTAAAATCTTGAATCAAATTTGATTAGGTGGATTTCTTCAGGATGACAAAAAATATATAAGGGGTTATATAAGGGGTAGCTTGATAAAAAAAAAGGTGTTGTTTAATCGTTGCTGATTTTGTAAAATCTGTTTTGAGAATACATTATATATCAATATAATGGAGAAATTTTCCCATTGGAAAAAAAAAAACACCTCTTTTTTTTAATGTGAGAGGTTGCTTATTTTTTTATGTATTATTTTGACAAGAAAATTCAATGTTATTAAAAATTAAAGAAAGGGCAATTGAAGGACATTAAAACTTAATCGACATTCATTAAGGATTTAGACCCATTTGTGCCATAGACACCATTGACCTCATAAGTTTTTGTTGAGTGCAATACAAATCTAAAATCTTGAATCAAATTTGATTAGGTGGATTTCTTCAGGATAACAAAAAATATATAAGGGGTAGCTTGATAAAAAAAAAGGTATTGTTTAATCGTTTTACGTTTTATTTTTTGTTTTTAGAAATTTGGCTACATAAATGTTACCAAAATATTATTTTTTGTTATTTAAAATTTATTTTTAAATGTAGAAATGGAATCAACATGCTGAAAAATAGTTGAAATATTCTAAACATACAGATAATCACTCAAATATGTAAATCTAACAATTTCTCACTAAATTTTGGACAAATGTCCCAAAAAATAACCAAACTTAAAACGTTTAAACTACAACAATAAAAAGAGTGAATTACTTCCACTTTGAAGGAACCGACTTCATTGATCACTGTATATCTAAGGAATGCATGGAAAACCACTTTTATTTACTATCCACGCTAACTGATTCTCCCATTCGTCTAACTTCTCAATCTTCCTTGTGTAGTGTTTCTCTCCCTCGAGTCCACAATTTCCTTTTACTTCAAATTAACACGTCGGTCTCCATCTTTTTTTTTTTAACATTTAAAACTAATATATCACTTATATTTTCTTATATTAGTTGACCCTAAGGATCATGGTTCAATTCTCACTCTCACAGTCCTATTAATTGATGCATATACACCCATTTTCTTCTGAACTCCTAAATTTAGTCAATCAGGGTCCATGGGAGCTAATGTAGTTTAAACATGCCATTTGACCCGATTAAACATGATTTTGCATGGACCAAATGTGGCATCAAACAACTGTGTTACAACTTAATCCAGGAAAAGACTTCAGTCACATAATGAGCGCACTAAATTTTGAAGCATATCAACAGGTTTACCGAGACGTGCAACGAGAATAACTTGCACTAGTGAAAACACACTGCCATGACATACAGGATAGGGAAAAAAGCAACTAAAAAAATGAAATTAAAAATATATATAGAGTGAGCTATCATTGTGATGGGAAATGATCTTGAAAACAATTGGCATCACTCGATCCATTAAAACCTATAAGTAATGTGTGATCTCTATATGTTTGAGCAATTACGAAGTCTCGGATCCGCAGTGCACAGTATACTTCTTTGCATCTCAATGCTTTGTTCTGCGTTTTTCAGAACTTTCTGCGCAGTGACTAACTTAACTATAAACTGCGGGTTGTGATAAATAAACAATGTGTTGCGCGATTTCCTTGAGCGATGTAATAAAACAACTTTCTTAATACTGAACTTTATATTTTCTGATTATATAAAAGGATTCAAAGACTTGAAATCATTTATGCACAAATCACATCAAAACACAAATAACTGATGTATTACTGATTTAAGCGTTGTGTGTTGTATCACTGACTTGGTGTTGCACGCAGTTACAAAACAAACTATTGAGCAGAGCTTCGACTCCAACTTCTTCAACCTTACAAACACATGGCTTGTGGTCTCAGATTTCTTTGACTCCTCACAGCTGTTGTTGCTACTAACTATCAACTAACACACTCTTTGTTCCTCTATATCGACTAACTACAAACTTGAACATATGTAGATAAGACTGAGACTTCTTGTAGAAGTAAAACCAATTCAAACATTAAGGACCACAATAAATTTGATTGACTTTTATCTACTTAACAAAGCTCAAGAAAGATAAAGACTGGCTTCATTAAATAAATCCCTTGCTTGTCGACCGACAAAAACTGAGTTTGCATAAAAGTAGAGCTCACGAACGTAGAAACTTGCAGACTAACAAATTGACTAACTGAGTCGACGGAGACATAAATCTCACCGACTTTTAATTATTCTTTTCAACACTACCCCTTGATTATAGGTAGGTTAGTTTCATCAGTTACAAAAATTTCATCAAAGATTTGAATTTGTATAAACTAACAATCATTTTTCACTGCACAGACTCCCATGCTTCTGCACAGATGTTGAAATGCAGATCTTTTTTTTATTCACCAATTCTCTGATAAAATGATACATTGTATCAATGTGTTTTTTTTTCTTGTAAAACACATGGTTCTTTGATAACATGATGGTTGAATTATTATCACAAAATAATGTTGTTGGTTCATGTTGTTCCTGCAACAAATCTTTTAACATTATTCTCATCCAAACAGCTCGACAAGCTGCGCTTGTAGCTGCGACATACTCAACTTCAACTGAAGAAAGAGTCACAATGGGTCGCTTCCTTGATGTTCATGATATTATACCTGTTCCAAAATGAAATGTGCACCAAGAGGCACTTTTCCTGTCATCTATGTTGCCTCCACAATCACTGTCAGTGTATCCAATAACTCTGAAATCTTCTGAAGTAGAATACATTATGCCAAAATATTTTGTTCCATTCACATATCTCGAAATTCTCTTACCTTCCTTCCAATGTGATTCTCTTGGAGTTTCCATGAACCTTGAAATCAGGCTCACTCCATACATAATATCAAGCCTTGTCGTTGTTAAATACATAAGACTGCCTACCATTCTTTTAAACAGAGTGGGATCCACCTTGGACCCTTTATTTTCCTTGCTTAACCTTAATCATGTTATGACAGGTGTTGGGGCTGCTTTAGAATTTATCATGTTGAATTTTTTTCAAAATTTCATGTGCATACTTAGATTGTGAAATAATACACCATATTTGGACTGGTGAACTTCAATTCCCAACAAATATTTCATAAGCCTCAAATCAGTCATTTCAAATTCATCCTTCATGACTGACTTAAATTCTTCTATGCCAAAATCACCTATAAAAATCAAATCATCTACATATAAGCAAACAATTAACATGTTATCTTGCTAATTTGCTTTGATGTACAGAGTTGGCTCACATTCACTTCTCTGAAATTAATTTTGAATGAGGTAGGAATCTATGCGACTATACCAAGCTCTAAGAGCTTGCTTTAACCCATACAGTGCTTTCTTCAATATGTATACTTTGTTTTCTTGTCTTGGAATCTCATAGCCTTGTGGTTGTTCCACATACACTTCTTCTTCTAAGTGTCCATTCAAGAATGTTGACTTTATATCCATTTTATAAACATGTCATTTTTTCTGGGAAACAATGGCTAACACAGTTCTGACTATGTCCATGCATGCATCTGGCGCAAATGTTTCATTGAAATCAATTACAGGTTGTTGTGTAAAACCTCTTGCAACTAATCTTGCCTTGTGCTTCTGCACATTTCCATTTGCATCTTGCTTAGTTTTATAAATCCACTTGACACTTATCACATCCTTGTCTTCAGGTACATCTACCAACTTCCATGTTTGATTATTCTCTATGCATCTGATTTCTTCATCCATGGCTTGTGCCCATACATCATCTTTGACAACTTCTTCAAAAGTTAATGGATCATCTATTTGTGAAAATAGGGAAAAAATTGAAAATGAATTTGTTGTGTCATCGTTATAGATGTCATGTAAACTTCTTGTCTTTCTTGGTAATAGACTTACTAATGTTGGATCTTGGGATGTAGAACTACTCAAACTGCCTGTTGGAGTTTGTTGCGCTCTAGGTGTGGACTGCGCACATGTTGATCTCACTGGAGTAGTTTGAACTGGGATTTGTGTCCCAGTTCCGGGAGTATAAGGAACTGCGTAGTAATTTGTATATGGTGTTTGAACCACTTCTTCTTTTGTGTCATCATTCCTTATATCATCAATAATTCTAATTGTATTTATTATGATTCCATCCCAAGCTTCATTCTCCACAAATTGAACATCGTGAATGATTATGACTTTTCTTGCAACAGGGTCATACAACTTGTATCCTTTTGTATCTTTGGAATACCCAACAAATATGCATTTATGTCCTTTGTTGTCTAGCTTCTTTCTGAGCTCATCTGGAACATGTGTGTATGTAACACAACCAAAAAAAATTAAGTGCGCCACACTATGCTTCATACATGTCCAGGCTTTTTTAGGAACTTTGTTTCTCACACTCTTTTTTGGACATCTATTCATGATGTATACTGAAGTTGCTATTGCTTTAGCCCAATACTCATTTGACAATTTTTTGGCTACCAACATACTGCACACCATTTCCATGATGGTTCAATTATTTCTCTGTGCAACACCATTCTTCTATGGTGTATATCGTGCAATGAATTGCTTGTAGATGCCATGAACTTTACAAAAGTTCTAAAATTGTCTTGACACATATTCTCCTCCTCTGTCAGTTCTTAGAACCTTGATGTAATAACCACTTGGCTTCTCCACAAGTGATTTGAACTGCTGAAAACAACCCAATGCGTCATATTTATGTTTTAGGAAATAAATCCATGTATTTCTTAATAAATCATCAATGAATGTAAGAAAATATGTACTGTCTCCTATAAATGGTGTTTGCATTGGTCCACAAATGTCTGAATGTATAATTTCCAGTGGATCTTTTTCTCTATATGACTAGACAACTGGAAATAATTCTCTATGTTGCTTTCCAAAAATACAGCCTTCACATATTCTTTATGGTTTTTCTATTAATGGAAAATCTTTTACCATATCCTTTGTATGTAGTAGCTTCAGACCTCCAAATTTAAAATGTCCAAATCTAAAATTCCATATCTAGGAATCATCCTGCACTTCAAATTAGAATGATGCATGCATATCTGTGCCATTGTCTTCTCTTTCTTTGATACTGTGCGCACTACCTTTTCTTCAGAACTGCGCGCACTTACTATCTTGCTTTCTTCTTTGAATGCAATGTCAGATTGTGCATCTTTTTTGTCATAGACGACTTGTGTTGTTTTCCTCTTCATAGCTGGATTTAATGTCAATGGAAACATTTTGTTGCTTGTCATATGATTTTTTTGCAATAAGTTTATTGCTTGGATATATGTCCATAATCACATAGTGATTATCTTCCATGTAGATTCTATATCATTTTTGTAACAAATGTCATGTGCTCATCAAATTATGTTTTAGACCATAAACATAATCTACATCAAGGATAAATTTTTGTTCTCCTTTTTTAGTTAAAAATTTTATACTTCCTTTGCCTAAGAAAATGACTTGGATATATGTTCCAAGTGTGACTTTAGTTTGGATTGACTTATCCAAACTAGAAAACAATTCTAAGTTTCTTGTCATGTGGTTACTGCGGCCTGAATCTAGATACCATATGTCACAAGGATGTTCTTGAGCAACATTGCACTCCACTGGTGAGACTATAGGCATTACCTCAATGCGCACCATAAACATAGGACTGGAGGGACTATTTGTGTTGTTTGACTAATCTTGACCTTGCTTGTTTTGATTATACTGTCTCTTCCTGCACTCATATGCATAATGTCCATACTTTTTACAATAATGGCACTGAATCTTTGATTTGTCAGTTCTCTGACTACTTGGTTGACTGGTATTTTGGTTTTAACCTCTTCCACCAGTGTTTCCAAGACTGCTACTACATCCACCTCTAGCAAAACTTCTTCCTCTGCCTCTAGAATTAGCTCTCCACCTTCCTCTTCCATGACTTATAGATGATTGTGCATAAAATGCATTCTCTAATGACATATCTGATCTATTTAATCTGTGTTCATGATTAATGAGGGAAGCTTGCAGTTCATCTAGACTAAACTGACTCAGATCTTTGCTTTCTTCCAGAGTCACAAAAAGGGTATCAAATTTAGGAGGAAGACTCATAAGTACCTTATCAAAAACTTTTCTATCCTCTATGGTTTCTCCATAAGACTTAATCTGATCTACCAGGCCAATAACATGGGTGTAAAAGGAATCTATTGAATATGTATTTTTCATTGACATAGTTTCAAAATCTCTTCTAAGAATTTGTAATTTTGAAGTCTTGACTTTGTCCATACCTTGATAAGATGTTTGTAATATGTCTCGTGCCTCCTTGGCTTTCTTTGTTGATGCAACTCTTGGGAGTATGCTCTCATGCATGGCTTGATGTATGTAAAACATTGCATTTATATCCTTCTTCCTTTGATCTTTCAAGACATCATTCTTAGCTTGTGTGAGAGCATTGTACGATGCCTAATCTGTTGGTTCTACATAACCATTCTCGACTATTTCACATACATCTTGACCCCGAAATAACGCCTTCATAGACAAGGACCATAACTCATAGTTTTTTCCTGTAAAAGTGGGAGGTTGCAAATTTGAAGTAGAAGCCATATTTTCACTTTACAACAGAGTTGTTGCTCTTCAACCTTATTCTGATAAAACCTGTTTTAATAGAACCTGCTCTGATACCATATATTGTATCCGCAATGTGCAGTATACTTCTGCGCAGCTCAATGCTTTGGTATGATTTTTTCAGAACTTTCTGCGCGGTGACTAACTTAACTATAAATAGTGCGTTGTGATAAATAAACAATGTGTTGCACAATGTAATAAAACAACTTTCTTAATACTAAAATTTATTTTTTCTGATTATATAACAGAATTCAAAGACTTGAAATCATTTATGCAAAAATCACATCAAAACACAAATAACTGATGTATTATTGATTTAAGTGTTGCGCACTATATCACTGACTCGGTGCTACACACAGTTACAGAACACACTACTGAGTAGAGCTCTGGCTCCAACTTCTTCAACCTTACAAACACAGAGCTTGTGCTCTCATACTTCGTTGACTCCTCACAGTTGTTGTTGCTACTAACTATCGACTAACACACTATTTGTTCCTCTATATCGACTACCTACAAAATCGGACATATATAGATAAGACTCAGACTTCCTCTAGAAGTAAAACTGACTCAACTAACTATCGACTAACACACTATTTGTTCCTATATCGACTACCTACAGAATCGGACATATATAGATAAGACTCAGACTTCCTCTAGAAGTAAAACTGACTCAAACATTAAGGACGACAATAAACTTGACTGACTTCTATCTACTTAACAGAGCTCGGGAAAGATAAAGATTGGCTTCGTTAAATAACTCCCCTGCTTGGCGACTGAAAAACATTGAGTTTACGTAAATGTAGAGCTCACGTACTAGAAACTTGCAGACTGACAGGCTGACTAACTGACTGAGTCGGCGAAGACATAAATCTCACTGAATTTTAATTACTATTTCCAACACGAAGATCACA
>JASDQU010206014.1:12747-28677 GCA_032191745.1 Picea mariana
AACTAAAACTCACGCATGCAAATCGTGGCATCAATTTTCTCGCGCTAATTTTAAACTTATACTTCAACTCTAAGCACCTCTCGAGTACTCTGATCATGCTCAAAACAAAATGCCTAGAAACTCACACGATCTACAGAACAAGATTCAACGATCAAGACTCGTCGGAGTGAGATCTTCTAACGCCTTCCGTGGAGGTCAAAATACTTTTCAATCCGCATTTACACTAGATTTGCCACGCTTTGCCTTCACTCCACGAGCTCACACGATTTGCAAGCAGACGGATTTCCACGCGACTCAAGAATCCACGCTGCGTAGACAAAAAACGTTTTCGCACCTCACGTTAACAGGGAAGGTGATGGGGAGCGCCTCTAGTATTTGTTGGGAATGTGATGCGAGGGACACATGGGAGGTGCATGGACAACCATTTATCTTTTGCACATAAGTGTGGGTGGGTTCACACCCCGAGCATTTTGTTGAATGCAATGAGAAATGCATGGAGTCGACGGTTAGAATAAAATGTAGCAAGTTGGGCAAGGCCAAACCGCTGGAGAGAGTTTTCGCGTGGAATAGGTTTAGTGTTTAGGAGCGTGAAATATGTTTAGGGTTTCTATCCGCTGGCTGAAATGATTAAGGTTTTTTGTGAGAACGGGGAAATTTAAGGTCATGTACGCACTGAAAATACTATGGAAATATCAACGAGGTGGTGGTGCATACATTGAAAATATGAAGTACCATTCGACAATGTTTTACTTACCATATTGGTTGTACATATGGATGGACGAGAGAAAACAAATTTGCAGATGGATAGAGGAGCGACCACAGGATGCAAAGAATTGATAGGCAGATGTTTTATGTTTGCAAAAGGAAAGTAATCACCAAAACACAAGGGAGTCAAATCATAGAGTTAATGTCTTAAATAGATATAGATTCATTTTAAGTTTGGATCTATCAAGTGTTGAGAGGGATAAGATTTTTCAAGGTGTAACAGTTTTAAATTAAAGTGCAAAAATTGAAGAAAGGTTAAAAGTTTGTAACTTGAGAGTTTGATAGATTTGGAGTTAAAATGGATCTATGTTGGTTTATATGTTGGTAAAGAGATATCAAATCCCTAATTTCTTAAACCATTCCATTCCAATTTGTTTATAGAAAAGATATATAATTCCTTTAATGTTCAACATAGAATTAACATGTGATATATATATATATATATATAAGAGTGAGAAAAATCTATTATGCACTCACAAGAATGAAATCCTTTAAATTAAAACCTTATTTTAGATTATTTGATCTTTCGCTAGACAAGATCCAATGTGAAGATCCAAAATTATGAACATTTCAAAATTGAGTGTTGTTGCTAGGTATTACAATTCAAAGTGATCCCTTAGAGAAAGGTTAGTCCAAAATCATATAAACAATAACTAGAAAATAAAACTAAATTTTGTATAAATTAAATAAAAACCCATAACTCTATCAGTGGAAGAAACCTTACTTTAGCATATTTTAAAAACTAACTTACATTGAGCATGGGAAAGTGGTCATCGGGTCGAGGCCATGCTCTCCTATCGGGCCAACCAAAGCAGTCATCATGCCATTGTCACATGAACTTCATACAAATTGTAGAAAGCCACGTTACCATTATTTCTAAAAGTCGAAGATAAATAAAAGGGGGATATTTCAAAACAACTCGTCAGGACGAAGAGAACAAATGAAAGCTCAGCAAACAACAAAGTTAGAAACGCCTGGGGTATTTAATCGTAGGTTCGAATTTCTTTCCTCGGTGTTGAATCCCATGCGTCCTTGACATTCTGTCCATAGATTTGTCTCTCGGGCGTTAATTTCCACCCGATAAATCAAAATATCCTAAGCATCTGATCTTTGGCTGAGCTCGGCAGAGCTCTGGATAAAAATAAATGCTAAGAAAGCCACGAACGTTGCGTATCAAATTAAACGCATGAAAATGATAAAAGCCATCCATCCATTATCAATATCCATTTTGAATTTGAAACTCCGCTGCATTGTAATACAACAGACCGACCGGCACCCAATACTACACAAACCCTATAATACATTGGAACCCTATTATCTGGAGCTGATTTTTAAGATTTTCAGGCTTCTGCTCCATATGTACTGTGAGATCTCCTGTGTAACGTTTCAATCATGAGAATAGAAGTGATGAAAACGCCGGTGTTCAAATTGTGCTCAGTCGTCTGATGCGTTAGACAGCTTGTTCATTGAACAGAAACGTAATCTTCATTCCTTTCACAGAATACATATATCGATGAAAAATCTTGTTAACATCGGTGGTAGGTTGTTACCCTTTAAGCGGAAGTTATTACAGTTATGTTTTAGTATTTTTTATGTAATGAATTTGGTCCATCTATAATTCAATGTTTTACTTTGTTGACTTGAATCTAGGTCATCATTGACAACAACATTAATCTACATGAGTATTTAATCTTTTTTAAATGGAGATTTAATGTTGTTAAAATATATTTGAAAAAAAATAAGTAAAATATTATTATTTAAAAAATTACTTAGTTGTTTTATTATAAAATTTGATGAAATATAAAGTTTAATAATCATTAATATTAATTTTTTTTATTTATTTGTATTATTAATATATATTAATTTTATTTAGAGTAGTTAGGTGACAATAAAAATAAATAATTCAGTAAACATTAAATTTAGTAAGGTGTGATTTTTTTATCATTTACTATGAAGGAATTAATACATCACATTGCATGGAATTAAATGATAAAAAGATTATACATTCAGAATTTTGACTCTTCTAATACTTGGTAGATAAACATAAAAAATATAAATAAAAATTTCTTCTAATCAAAATATTCTTAAAATATCCTTATAACACTTGGAAAAAAACTAATATTTTTATTTTAAAAAAACGTTGAAGATGTTTTTAATAATTTATTACTTCGTTTGTCTTTCATAATGGGTGTAATCCTCACTTCAAATTTTGGATGTGTCAAAACCATCAACACATTTATAAAATTTCTATAATAATTATGACCAATTGTAAAAACACACATTCAAATTTCATTAATTTTCAATAGAACTAAATTATTTTAAAAATACAATATTCATTTTTTATTATTTATTTAAAAATATTATTTATATAATTATATATTTAAACTAATTTGTGTCTATTATAACGAAAAACAAAATTTTTATTTTAATATTTTATTAAAAAATAAATTAAAAAAGAAAATCTTCTCAAAGAAAATCTTTTCTCACATATATAATAAGTTTATTCTATATATATTAACACAAATTTTACACTAATTTCGAATTTTAATTTTTATTGTTAGAGATAATGCTTCCATTAATGAATTGTAGTAAATTTAGAATTAATTTAAAATAAAGTGGATCTAAGACCAACTATATATAAATATAAATGAGATGTAATTGAATAGTAATGTGTATTAAGATATAGGCTACTCTCGCTTAAATCCCTCACGGGATGGCCAAGAAGATGGAATGGGAGTGTGTATAAGTAGGTTAGCATAGGAGAAATTCAATGTTTTTATTTCTTGAGTGAGTTGCTTGTTTGGTTGCACAACTTAGCAACAAAGTTTCCTTCAAGTAATTCTTCTCATTTTTTTTTAATCTCAACAATTGTTTTCTTTACCAGATCCAAACCAACTAAAAATTGGAAATGAAATTAGAGTGATGGAATATGACGACGTTGAGAGGAGCAACACCTCAAATCATTGCTTAATTCGTTTGTTGTCATGCAGTCTCCGTCTAAATGCTCGTCTGCTCATCTCTAAAGGAGTAATTTGTTGTTGGACGTGCTATGCAAAGAAGGTCGTGACATAAGAAGTTGTTAGTCTGAAGCCCATTTATCTTGATATCTGGCTCCTTGTTGACTACTAGAGAATCATGTCACTGTCGCTTGAAGAGAGAAGGCACGTGATCTGCAATTTGAATCTTCGTAAGAGAGATTGTTGTGGGATAGAGGGGCATTGTCCGGTTAAAGAGACAGATCATCGCATGGTTATATTGTTGCTCAGATATTTGCTAACTAAATGAAGTAGAGATTGCATCAAGCAGATATGTGTGCAGTGTGTTCTGTTCAGTCCGTGAAAACAATCCAACGTAAATATACTAGTGCATTGCATCACCAATTTGAACAATTAGATTTTGAAATTGATGTGTTAGGTTATGGTTTTCTTTCATTTGTTTGGTGTGCAAGTGTGTAAAATTGTGTGTTAAAAAAAGGAAAAGAAAAGAAAGGGTGCATTTATATGATTAACTTCTAGATACGTTCAGTATTCAGAGTACTCTCCTAAATAATTGTTGTATTCAGCGAGCTATGTGTTCGGTAGATGCAAGTATCTCCATAGAACTGTGAGTTACTTGGCTTCTTCTTTGGCAAACTCAACGAGCTATGTATTTTGTCAAAATAATGAATGTTAATATTCTTAATCATTAGTGTTGTACTACAATAGAAACAAATATAGAAAAAGATACAAGAAAATGAGAAAACACACAATTTGACACAAAGTTTTTACATGGTAAAACCCTAAACACGGAAACATCCACGGAAAAATGATATCCAATTAATATTATGCATGAGAGACACTCTCACATCTCACACTCTGTCGTAACAGACCTGCATAGATATATATTGGTCTTCACTTGGTTACAAGAAACTAATTACATTTAATGGGCCTCTATCCCTATTCTAAATTTGGTTGATTTGATCCAACTAATTATAGAATAATAGGGACCCAAAAAATTGCCCAATATCTAAAAATGAGTGTCAATTGGATGACATTATCCAACAATCTCCACCTTGACAACAATTTAGTTAAATATCATTGTCCAATTTATTCATCACCTATGTTGCAAGCCAAGATAAGTCAAGCACCACTGCAACTTATCTAATAAAATTGGTTTCATGATCTCGCCTGTGTGACTTTCACAACTTTGGATTTCCTGAGGGGTCACTCCACCTGCAATATGTCTTCCACAACTGTGTTGTGAGACATATTTAGTGATATATGTCCTTCTATCCAAAACACCTGTAAAATATACATTACAATTATCACAGACCATCTTATTGTAACCGTTATAGGTGACATTTGTGCTTCTCAAATGTCGAAGCACCCATTTCACTGCAACACCTGAATCCATCACGTATGCGACAACAACATTAGCATGTGCAACATCTAGTATTAATTATTTCACCACATGCAACAGACCTCCTACTAAACTTACATGAGACATAACCTTTTCTTCTCTATAGACAGGACCTATGCTTGAAAAAAACTTATAATGGAAAATAATAAGGATAAAAACAGGTTTTACAATGTTCATACTGAACTCCGACCACAACTTAGCATAACCACCTCTGTGTAATTATATGCTCATAATTTGTTTTGCTGCTCCTTGATCTCTCATCTGAATTGTCTTGTCCACTTGAGTCATTTTCTTACTGATTTTATCCACACTTCGGCTTGCATCGAGCATATCATTAGCAAATAACATCAAGCAGGGATGATTTTAACAATGAGAATTTATATTAAAATGTAGAAATGTGGACTAATCTTACTAGTCCTTAATGTAAAATGTAAGAAAATTAGCCCATTTGTGAAATTCATCCCCTAAAATCATCTATCACATCAAGATTGTGAATGTCCTAAAACTATATAGTCATTCCTCCCCTCTGCCCAATGATTTGACTGGGAAAGTCTACGGAGGTATATATACCCTACCCCCCTCTAGATTTGAACTTGTGACCTCTTAAGAGGAAGCACATGTTCTTAACCATCAGGCCCACTCAGTCTATATATCTCTTTCAATGATGACCTTGCGAGCAGTAGGATGCCACACACAACATCCCTTTATACCACCATCATAACTTGCAGAGATATAAAACAAGCAGGAATTTAGTAACAAATATTTTAAGTCTAGAAATGATTTACTACTTACCAATACCTGCAATTCTTTCTTTCTCTTATGACCTTGATTCTTCTGCCATAAAAAAGAAGAGACATATGTCACTTAACATGTCACTTCAATACTCCCTTCCAACTTATAAATGTTATCAACCTTTGTTTCCTTCATCACTATTAAACTACTTTTCGACAATGTGAGTGTTCCACCTTGACTTGCATACTTATATCCATAAGAATCCAACACTCCCAATGAAATCAAATTTGATTTAATATCATGTACATATATAACATCTGTTAATTCCCTAACAATACCATTGAACACCTCATTCTAATACTTCTAACCCCAAGAGTTTTATAGGTAATACCATTTCCCATAAACACTACCCCCTCATCAATAGATTGGTAAAAAAATGTACCAAATTCTATGTGATGACATGTGGTGGGAGGCACTTGAATCTAACTATCATTCTTCTTGATATTGTAAATTACTAGAAACGGATAAAACTTCATCAGTCATACCCAAATTTGTTAGAGACAAATTTCTTTCCTTTGTAGAGCTTTCCTCGGATTCCTTTCTTTTCGAGCAACGTTTCTTGAGATGTCCTAATTTTCCACAGTACCAACATTTTTTGTTACCCTTTCTGTGTCCTGACTTAGATCAAGAATAAATTTTATGATTCTTCTTTTTAGTTCAAACTTTGACCAGCATCACCTCTGAAGTTGAGGTTTCTTGACTAGATTCTCTCCTCATCTCTTTAGCCAACAAATCTCCCACAACAAAGTCATAATGTAAAATATATATTGAGATAAAACTAATAGAGGTGACTATATTATCCCAAGACTCGGGCAATGAAAACAATAGTGTAATAGGCTTATCCTAATCTTTGAATTTAACTTCCATACTAGTCAATTTAACTATAAGGGTATTAAAGGTATTTAAATGGTTAACAATTATTGTACCTTCTTTCATCCACAAACTGTACAATTGTCTCTTCAAGTAGATCCCGCTCATCAAGGACTTCGTCATATATAGACTTTCCATCTTTCTCTATAAGCTTGATGTTGTATCATCTCCTACAATATTAAAAAAAACATCATCTCTGAGACATAAACAAATGGTACTAAGAGATTTTTCATCTAGATCTTCCCATTCCTCATTTGTCATGGTTTTTGGTTTCTTTGACTTGCCCACCAGTGCTTTTTGTAACCCTTGTTGCACCAGAAAACCTTGCATCTTGAGCTTCCACAGCCCAAAGTTGCTTTTACCGCTGAAATTTTCCACTTCAAACTTCGAACTTTGCATCTTAGCCATTAGCATAAAATCCCAATACCACTGCTAATGAGCTTTATATTATGAGGTATACATTATAATTCAAAAAATGGAACTTTAAAGTATGGTTCAAAATTAAACCAAAAAAGGTTTGAGCCAAAAGAAAATATATAATATATATTTTCTTTCTTTCTTTCTTTCCGTATATATATATATATATATATATATATAAACCAACAATCCTGTTTGAGATTTCTTATTTTTCCATAGTACCAACATTTTGCTTTGCCCTTTCTGTGTCTTGCATTAGATATAGAAGAACTTCTCTGATTATTTTCTTTAGTTCGACCTCTTTAGCCATCCACCTTAATAATAATGATATCCTCCCATTAGAAAACTTGAGGTCACACCCCAATAGAACCCATATGGTCTTCCAAAATGTACCGAGGAAGCGAGAATTTCTGTCTAAGATGATACTCCTTGGGGAGCCAAAATGGGGCCAGACATGTCAGAAATAGATTTCCATTGTTTGTGTTGTTGTAGTAGTCTTTGTTCATGGGATAAAAAGTGTCATTTTGCTGAAGAGACATACCACTACCTAGATTGCATCATGCTTATTTTGGGTTGTTGGAATTCCACTTACGAATTCCATTGAGATTGACTCCCAAGGATGAGAAGGAAGCGGTAGTGTTTGATACAACCCATGCTTATGGTTGGATGGCTAAGATTGTGAGCATAAGGCAGAAGCTCTGATAATTTTTTCAGCTTGAGGCTGTATGGAAGGACAATGAAAATGGCATTGCAGATGTTGGGTGGTCTTTTTGGTCTCGAAGTGGCCCCCATAGGCTGAAGCATGCACTTCCTTGATGAGCAAGAGGCAGTCTTCTGAGTGTGGAACACATAGTAAATTCATCTTATATGGCCACCCATACCAAATAGTGTAGTCTAGGAAGGGGGTCTTAGTGATCATTGTAAGGCTTTGCAAAGCTTCCCAAATCTCTCGAAAGTCTGTGTGAGTAGCATATTGATATTTCCATGTGTCATAAGTAGCACAACATAATTCTAGAATGGAAAGAACTGGAGTGGGAGGTCGACTTAGAAAATCAAACATTTTATTAGAAGTGCCTTTCTTGTATATGGTGACTAAATGAAATTGTTGAATGTAGGAGGCCCATTTAAGGTGCCTTTGTTCCTGAATGTTCGTTTGAGAGTTGATGAAAATCAAAGGGTGGTGGTTAGTATGAAGAATGGTTTCTTTACCCAACAAATAATGCCTCCATTGTTTAAGTGCTTGCACCAGACTATAAAATTCCTTGTTATAGGTACTATAATTTTTCTTCACCTCGGACAGGGTTTCATACTAGTATCCAATGGGGTGTCCTCCCTATTTAAGTACGACACCAATAAAATATTGTGAGGCAGCAAACTTAATCTCAAAGGGTTGGGAGAGGTCTGGCAGATGTAAAAGAGGGGATGAGAAGAGTGTGTCTTTGAGCTGAGAAAAGTGACTAGTTTGTTCTTTGGCATAGATAAATCTAGAAGAAGTATTTGAGAGATGATGCAAATTTCAAGCAAGATTTGAAAAAGAGGGAATGAAATTACGATAGAAATTGATGCCACCCAAAAAGATTTTTAACTCCTTAGTTGAAGAAGGTAGAGGCCATTGTTTCAGTGGTTGGATGCGAGCTGGATTTGGTTGAATACTCTTTGAGATGACCACAAAGCTGAGATAGGGGGCTGAAGTCTAACCAAAATATGATTTCTTCTCTTTGACTTGCAACTTGTGTTCTTGGAGAATTTGGACAACTTGTCGGACATGTTGCATTTGAGTGTCCCATGTCCGACTAAGGAAGAGAATGTCACCTAATTAGATGACCACAAATCGACCCAAATGTTCTCTAAAGATGTCATTGATGAGCCTCATGAAAGTGGTTGGGGCATTGGTGAGACCGAAAGGCATGACTTTCCACTCAAAAAGACCAAATTTGGTCTTGAACACTATTTTCCAAACATCATCTAGGTTCATTCAAACTTGATGGTAGTTGGCTGTCAAATCCAATTTAGTAAAGCACGTAGCTCCTTGGAGGGTGTTGAGTAGTTCCTCAATCTAGGGAAGGGCGTAATGGTTTTTTATTGTGGCTTTCTTCAAGGCTCAGTAATCCATGACAAAGCGCATTTCTGAGGTATCTCATTTAAGGATGACAAAGGTGACAAAAGAACAGGGAGAAGATGAAGGTTGGATGTGGCCAGAGTTGATGAGGTCAGTCAGTTGTCTTTCCATTTCCTCTATCTCTTTTGGGGCCAACCGGTAAGTAGGGGTGTTAGGTAAGGTATATTCAGGGATGAGATGAATGGAATGGTCAATGTGGTGGGAGGGGGGAAGTCCTTCCCAAGGCTGAAATACCTCTGTGAAATCGTCGAGGAGGGGATTCATATTTTCAACAACAGGGTGCATTGTATTGTTTGGTGTTATTGGGCACACCAAACAGAGAGAGACACATTGGTTTAAGTGTACATGTGGGATTTGTTCTTTGGTAGAAGGGGGTTTGGGTTTTACTACAGTTTGAGTACAAAATCTTGCTCTGTATCCCACCAAGTTTGTGTCAGTCCTTCTAATTGCAAGGCGACAACCTAGAGTTTTATTTCCTCAGTAAGGCCTAGACATGTATTGAAATAAGCGGATAGGCTATGGATCCAAGAATCCACCATTTCACCATTCGTTTGCCCAAAAAAAGTGGGTAGTTGGATTCGAGTGTCCAAATAGAATGGATCTAGATTGTTTTTTTGTTGCATTCTAAGCATCTCATTGAGGAAAAAGGCAAGATATTGGATGGGATTTGATGTGCTGGAATGTAAGTCGACTAATAAAGGTTCTTTGAGTGGAGGCATATGAGGCCAGCTGAAGAGAAAAGGTGCCACTAGGTTGCAATGATGAACAAAAGACTTGTTTTCAGAATAGAGAACTCAAAACCCTGAGGTAATGGAGCTTGAACTAGTCTAGAGGGAGAGATCTGTATTGTTTTATATCTTTGGAGCTCCTCTCTGTGGAAATGGAGATGTGCATGCCCTTAGGGCTTATGATATTTTTGGATCTTCTTGCATAAAATGGAAACCCTAGAATGGGAAAACTCTCGATTATTTCATGAAACCCCCCCAAAAAAAAAATTGGTTCAATCTTCAAGATCGAAAGTTTTTTCATGGATATTGAAGCTATGATACCAATTGATATTCCCAAGAAGGCAATCTATAAGATAAGGTGACCATGCAAGACATAGCTCAGCTTCTGACCAAAAACTCTCCTCAGGGGTGCAAATCTGAATAGGGACGCACCATTAGTTTGGGTGACCAATCAAATGGAGATCTAGACCAGGCTGATCCAAGAGTGTCCAAGAGGTTTTGGTGACCTTAGAGTGACCTTCGGAGATTAGTGGGAGAATACCAGTGTAGCCATGGAAGAAGGCGCACTCACTTCATTCCCACAAAGAAGAAACCAACAAGGGCACAAACCCTAGTTGGTGCGCCCTCCCTTCTGCCTCAGAAAACTCGAAGGAAAAGATTTTCTCCCTGAGAAAGTGGCTAGATAATGAGATAAGATTTCTCTCAAAGGTTGAATCATGGAAAACAAAGTCACCATGAGTCATCCATGAAGGAAGGCGCAATGGTTATTCTTGAGAAACCCTAAAAACAAAATTGTCATGAATGTAAAATGCAAAATCAGAAAAGAAAACAACCAAGACACGTAGCTTCAAAAGAAAAGGTAAGAATGCTTTATTTTAGTCCCGGTTGACCTTATATACTAAGGGGACCATTTATTTTACATATATTTAATTCATCATCAAAAGGTGAAGAAGTGTTGCGCCTAGGTGATTGACCTATGCACCCTAGGTGGGTGTTCCCCTAGGTGGCCTGCTTGGCCCAGTCCACCAAGAAGAGTTATTGGTTGTGTTATTATTCGAATCAAGGAGATTAAAACAATATCACACTCTCTTCTCACTCTACCTTTACGGGCTTACATACATAATGAGCAGAATTAGATTAGTTACATAACTATTTTCTAAATTTGTTCTTTCACACCAAATTGGCAGATTTGGTTGAACAAAGTACTACAAAACAAGCTCCACTAAATCTGCTCATATCTACCAAATCTAGGAAATTTGTTGGCATATTCAACAATATCCACCTTGACAACAATTAACCTGATACCTTTCTCCTTCATTTGTTCATCACCTTTTCTGCAAGCCAAGAGAATCCAAGCACCATCGTAGCTTCTCTAAAAGTACTGGTTTTGTGAACATCTTTGCGCATTTCTCTTTTGTATGCACTTTCTCAAGAGAGACTCCACCTTCATCGATGACCTATCTTTCAAAATGGTACTTGATAGGTATATGTTTTGTTTTACTGTGATAGGATGGATTCTTAGCCAAGTGAATAGCACTTTGACTATCACAACGTAACTTTACTTTGTCCCGCATCCTTCCAAACTCACCAAACAAAACTTTCAACTAAATCGCCTCTTTGCAAGCATGTGAAGCAACTACATATTATGCTTCTGTAGTGGATAAAGCAACAATGTCATGTGGCTTTGACATCCAACTAATAGTTCCACTTGCAAGAGTAAAAACATACGTTGAAGTTGACCTTCTCTTGTCCAAGTCACCTGCAAAATCAGAATCAACATATCCAAAGACTAACTCACGACCACTGTTGTAGGTGATATAGTAATCAGTTGTGCCCCTCAGATACTGAAGCACCCATTTCACTGCTGCCCAATGCTCTTTACCTGGATTTTCCATATACCTACTGACAACTCAAATTGCATGTGAAATGTTTGGACTTTTACTAACGATCGCATACATTAGAATTCCTACTACATTAGCATGTGGTATTGGAGACATATATTCCGTTTCTTCTTTTGTACTAGGACATAATCTTAAAGAAAGCTTAAAATGGGAAGCCAAAGGGACTGAGACTAGCTTCACAATTTTCATACCAAATCTCAAAATTATATTCTCAACATACTTTTGTTGTGACAGCCAAAGTTTACCATTCCTCCTATATTTGAATATCTCCATGCCCAAAATCTACCTTGTTGCTCCTAGATCTTTCATATCGAACATCCTAGACATCAGAGCCTTTAACCTATTGATCTCACTTATGATTTTTATTTCTAAAAGCATATTTTCAACATACAATACCAAGATAATAAATATGTCATTATTCAATTTCTTAAATAGGACAAAATGATCATACTAACTCCTTGTATAATTTTGGCTCACCATGAAAGAGTCAAACTTCTTGTACCATTGTCTAGGTGACTGCCTTAGACCATACAATGATTTTTTAAGCCTTCAAACAAATTTCTCGCTACGATTATGAATGATCCCTTCAGGTTGTTCCATGTAAATTTCCTCGTGCAAATCTCCATGGAAGAAAGCAATCTTAACATCTAATTTCTCTAACTCCAAAGAAAGCAATGAAACTAATGCAAACACAATTGGAATTGAAAAAATCTTTTCAACTAGTGAAAAACTATCATGAAATTCAATACCTTCTTCCTGAGAATATTCTTTCACAACCAGCCTTGCTTTGTACCTTTCCACCTTATCAACAACACCCTTTTTCAGCTTGTGGACCCACTTGCAACCTACAATTTTTCTGTCTCTTAGAAGTTCTACCAGGTCCGATGTGGCATTCCTCTCTAATGATTTCATTTCATCCTTCATTACTTCTTTCCATTTATCACTATTAGAACCCTTCAAAAATACCTGATAGCATGAAGGTTCATCATCATTAATACTTAAATAAATTGATGAAACAAAATCATCATACCTTCTTAGACATTTTCTGACCGGTGTAGACCTCCTTAGGGAAGTTTGTGGCTCATACACAATCTGTTGACTATCATCATCAACCATGTCTTCCTCTATTGTAGGAGAATCTTCATGAACATCTTTTGAAACATGTTCATGTTCACCTCCATTAGTTTCAAAATGAATTTCCTGATACTTTGGTGTTTCTTCCTGTTTCATTTGAACATCTACATTTGATTTGATGAGTGATGATTAATCAAATATTACATTTATGTTAATGGTGATATTGTGGGCAATAGGATCGCACAACCTATACCCCTTAAGACCATCACCATACCCAAAAAATATAAGCTTTTTTTATTTTGGATCTAATTTAGAATGTTGATGTTTCAGAATTAGATCATAGGCATCACAACCAAAAACTTTAATATTAGAATAATTACAAGGGTGAATGTCCATACCTCTTCAGGAATTTTGCACTCTATTGTTGTTGATGGTGATTGATTCACCACATAACAAGTTCTAGATACAAATTATGCCCATAGTTCTTGCTGCAAATTGGCATTACTAAGCATACTCCTTTCTCTCTCTAGAAGAGTCATGTTCATGCGTTCAACAACTCCATTTTTCTGATGAGTATAGGCACTAGTTTTATGCCTATCGATCCTGAATTCCTTTCAATAATTCTCAAACTCCATTGACATATATTTACCACCATTATCAGTTCTTAAACATTTAATGGATCTACCAGTGCTCTTTTCCACTAAAGCTCCAATGCAAGATACCAGTTATTTAAAATATGCAGAACATAAATAAAATGCTAGAAATGGCAGAATAACAGTAAAATATCCAGCATAATCTTCACAATACACAGAAATGATATATGAAATAGCAATAGAAAAAGAACTTTGATTCAGAAAGAAATGTTCACAGGCCTCTTCGAGGGGCAACCTCTCGTCGAGCAGTGCTTTGTTACAATAATCTCCAAGCTAGGGTTCCCATACCCTCACCCCTTATTTATACTAAATATGTCTATTGAGAGAAGCATCTAGAGGAAGATCCTTCTAGAAGCGAAAGCTTCTATTAGGTCTTCTTACATCCGCCTTATTCTATTTTATTGAAAGGACTTATTAATATTGACCTTTATTACATCTGAATACATTGATCTACCTATGTGCGGGTTAGGACCTTAACATGTATGCCCCCTTAAAAACAACCTTGTCCTCAAGGCTTGAGATGTGGAAACTACTGCAGAATGGTAGCTGGTTCCCAAGTGGCATTTGCTGGAGTCATATCTTTCCATTGTACTAGCACTTCCTTGATGGTTATCTGATGTAGGAGACACTCACGCTAGTCCAAAACTGCTTCTGGCTATAGCCAAATGGATCCTTCTTCAGCTAACTCTCGCAGGTTAGTTTGAATTTGGCACCTGGTTCCAATCACCTTCTTCAAGCATGAAACATGAAAAATAGGATGTAGCTTCGACTGAATGGGTAGAGGTAACTGATATGCAACTTGTCCCACACGCTTGAGAACTGTGTAAGGGCCATAGAATTTGGGTGCTAGCTTCTGATAATGCTCGGCCTTGAGGGAAGTTTTCTTATATGGTTGCAGTCTCAGAAACACCTGATCCCCTTCTGCAAATTGACGTTCAGAGTGACCTTGATCTGCTTGCTGCTTCATTCTATTCTGTGCCATGACCAAGTTCTCTTTAAGGGTACTAAGGATATCCTCTCGGACTGTAAGTGTTTGGTCAACCACCTGGACCTTCGAGGTACCCGGTAAGTATGAGAGAATTGAAGGTGGCTTCTATCCATATACTGCTTCAAAAGGAGTCATGCGAGTGGCTATATGGTATGTAGTGTTGTACCACCATTCAATGAGGGGTAACCATTGAGTCCACTGGTGTTGTTTTTTAGAGGCAAAACACCTCAGATATGTTTCCAAACACTTGTTGACAACTTCCATTTGACCATCTGTTTGGGGATGATAAGATGAGCTGAGATGCAATTGTGTGCCTTGTAGCTTAAACAATTCCTGCCAAAAATTGCTTGTGAAAGTTGGGTCTCGATCGGAAACAATAGAGTGTGGCATGCAATGCATCTTGAAGACCTAGTCCATGAAAATTTGAGCCACCGTGGATGTAGTAAATGGGTGGGGAAGAGCGCAAAAATGAGCATACTTGGAAAGGCGATCCACCACCACCATTATGACTGATTTATTCCCTGATTTGGGTAAGGTTGTAATAAAGTCCATAGATATATCCTTCCAAATAACAGGGGGAATCAAAAGCGGTTGGAGTGTGCCTGGAGATTTGACTATTTCTCCCTTGTTGTGTTGACACACCTCACATTCAGAGACAAACTTATGGATTTCCTGTCTCATACCATCCCAGAAAACGAACGTTTGACTCGGTCATATGTTTTGGTGAACCCTGAGTGCCCCACTGTGGGTGTAGCATGAAGCCTAGAAAACACCATGGATTTGAGCTTGGATTGTTTACTTAAATACAAGAGACCTTTGTATCGAAGCTCATCCTGGAGCCAGGAGTATCCTAGGGGAGTCAGAGCTTTGCTCTGCAGTTGCTGGATCAGATGTGGACTTTTGGGATCTTGAAGCCATTCCTCGCGCATATCTTGGAGCCAATCAGGTACAATGAAGGAAAGAGAAAAAAGGGATCCTTCATCTTCATATTTCCAGGAAAGTGCATCTGCCATGACATTGTCTTTTCCCTTCTTGTAAATGATATCATAATCATATCCAAAGAGCTTAGTCACCCATTTTTGTTGTTCCTAAGAGGAAATGCGTTGTTCCAGAAAGTACTTGAGGCTTTGATGGTCTGTCTTAATTTGGAAGCGTTGCCCCAAGAGATACGGACGCCACAACTCAACGGCATGTAGAATCACCAACATTTCTTTTTCATAAATGG
>JASDQU010206014.1:28777-47729 GCA_032191745.1 Picea mariana
ATTGATGAAATCAAGGAGCAGTTATCAAAGGTATTTGAAATGAATGATCTTGGTGAGTTACATTGCTTCCTAGGTCTTGAAGTTTGGAGAAATGCAGGCCAAAATTTTGTTTGTCAGAGTAAGTATATCAGATAAATACTTAAGAGATTTAAGATGGATCAGTGTAAGTCTTCTACTGTTCCCCTGCAACAGAATGTGAAACTGTCTTGTGATGATGGTTCGAAGGAGGTGAATGGCACTGTGTATAGACAAATGGTGGGTAGTCTAAATTATCTCACCACAACCAGACCTGATATTTCATATTCTGTGAGTGTGTTAAGTCAGTTCATGGCGAAACCTCATGAAAGCCATTGGAATGCAGCAAAGGCAATACTCAGGTATCTAAAAGGTACACTTGATTATGGTATTAAGTATACTAATGCATCTAATATTGAGTTAACAGGTTATTCATATTTTGATTGGGCTGAAAATATTTATGATCGAAGATCAACCACTGGATATGTGTTCAACATTGGATCCGGGGTTGATTCATGGAGTAGTAAAAAGTAGCCTACTATATCTTTGTCCTCTACCAAAGCATCATATAAATCCTTGTGTGCAGCAACCTGTGAAGTTGTTTGGTTAAGAAGACTTCTTCAAGATGTTGGAGAAGAACAAAAGGAACCTACAATGATCAGATGTGATAATCAAAGTTCAATCAATATTGCGAAGAATCTGATTTTTCATGCAAGGACAAAGCATGTTGAAGCTCAGTATCATTTTGTTCGAGAAAAGTTGCATTCAAATGAAATAACTCTTTTGTATTGTAATACTAGTGAAAATGTTGCTGATAATTTCACTAAGCCTCTTGGAAAGATTAAGTTCGAACTGTTTAGTGAGATGTTAGGTGTAGAAGTCAATCCATTCTCCATTAAGGGGGAGACTTGGAAATAATGGAGAAAGCGTTGGTTGTAAGCACCAGTTAGAAGAGTCAGTTCTTAGTTAAGAGTCAGTTGTCTAGTTGTCTTTTGATTTGCATGTAGACGACTCAGGAGAGTCTTTTCCTATATAAACATGTAATCCATCTTCATTGAATAATAATAAGTGAGCGTAGCCTCACCGTGGTGTTTTTCTCGTATATTTTATCTAAAACTACATTCAGTTTGGATTCAATATGCCTTCCAACTACTAGTGAATCACTGTATTAATTCACAAAGTACTATTGGTGGAGGAACATCGTATTCTTCATGTCAAATTATTACTAGTAACTTATTGATATGTCTGAGTGAAGAAAGAAAATAACACATTATCTAATCTTCATTGTATGGTACAAGAATATCAAAAACACAAAAACACATTGATGCTTAACAACCCGTGGAAATACCACTGTGAAAAAAAACAATCCATAACAACAAAATTACTAAATAGGAAGTAGAATCATTCTTTGAATTTGTTGCCTCATAACCAAAGTTGAAGAGTAGAAAACCAAGTGTTGCCTAATAATCAAATTTGAAGAGTAAAAAACCAAGTAGCATCTTAGTCATTCCAGCATCAAACAAAGAGCGTGACATATGGGAGGAAAAATACGAGAAGACAAATGTCGTGCTATCTGAGATAGTAAGAGTAGGTTAACCATCATATAGATTATATTAATGATTCCTATGGTGCTTTCAAGAGATTGAGCTTCTATTAAACTAGAACTCATATAACTTATGGTGAAGCTCTTCAACTTAGAGTTGAAAAATGATGACCTTGTTTTTTTAGTTTCAAAAATCAAAGCCATAAAGAATGAAATTGAGGTCATTGGAATGAAGATTGATCTTCCTCCCACATACTTCATTAATGCACTTGACCCTACATATTCTCACTACCTTGAATAACTGCAAAAAAGTGGTCAAATTAAATCCATCACATTTGAGAGGAAATGAGAAACACTTTAGAAATAAGTCAGCTCCTTGAACTTGCAATATTATGTACCTTTCTCTGAAACAAAAGAGTAAGATACATGATACTTCTATAAGAGAAAAAAACAAAAGAGGACATGGAGTAGAAGAAAGAGTTTAAGTTCGAAGGGTGGTAGACACAACCAAGGTGATAGACCCAATCATCATGTACCCATCGCAAAAAGAATATTACAGAGTTCCATGGGATAAGATCAAAGAAGACAAACTTAATAAGAATGATGCCAAAGGTAAAACTTCAAAACCAACAAAAGGTAATCCACTTGAATCTTCCCATTACAATATTTCCCAATGCAATATAGGAGTAACATAATATTTATTTAACACTTCATACACTCCTTGGAAAGATGCATGGATTCTTGACATAGGTGCATCCTCTCACATGACATTCCGAAGAGAATTTTTCAAAGAATTCAATGACAATGTAGATGGCATACTGTTGTATTTTTCATATGTCTCATCCCCTTGGAAATGGGCACCATCATACTTGAATTGACTAGATTCCCATATTTTCCTCTACACAATGTGTTTTATCTTATTGAGTAGAAAAGGAGCTTCTTGTACATTGTGCACATGAGGGAAAAACTCCACTTTGTTCATATGATCAATGCAAAAGTTGAAATAAAAAAGGATTTTGATAACATGCTTGTTATGACCTAAATGGAAGATACAAGAAGCTCAGTGGGACATATTCTCATACAAAAAATGTTGCATACCTCTCTCATCATGATGAAGGTATAATATCATCTAGTGTTTTGTGGCATGGTATATTTTTCCATTAAAATTATGACAATATCCATTTATGGAGAAAGAATGTTGTTTCTAGTTTTTCTACTATTCATAGGAAATTGAAACAATGTGATGCTTGCATCCTTGGAAATAAAAAAAAATAACCATTCAATGATTGTGCTTCCAAAGCATGTAGAAAACTTGAACTGATTCATTCTAATTTATGTTGATGATTACACCTAGATGAGTTTAGTATACTTGCCTAAAGAAAAATCGCAAGTATCGATTCAAAATAAATCTCACAAATCACGAGTATCGATTCAAAATGAAGCTCAGTCTCTTATTGGATCTCTTTGCACTTATAATGGAAAATAATATATATCAAACGAGTTTGAAATCTACCTTTACCAACATGGGATCAAGAATCAAACCACATTTCCATGCAATCCTCGGCATAATGGTGTAGAGAAAATAATGAATATGACACTCCTCAATATGGTTCATTCCATGACGTTTTTCAAGAATGTAAAATTGATTTTTTGGGCTAGTATAGTTCTATGTGTAGTTTATGTAAAAAATAGGTGTCCATATCATTCTCTTAAAAAAAGAATCTTTATGAAATGTGGTATGACCACCTTCCTTCGGTGAGGCATGTGAGGTTCTTTTGTTCCAACTACTATGCCTTGATTTCTAATGAAAAACTAAGAAAACTCAATGCAAGGTGTCAAGTGCATCTTCTTGGGGTACTCAAATACCAACAAGTAGTATTGTCTTTATGATGAGAGAAACAAGAAATTATTCCTTTCCATAGATGTAATCTTTCTTGAACCCTCCAAGAAAGATAAAACTGTTGAGAGACAACTTGATTATCTAAAAGGATTCACTAATGTAAAGATATATCATGAATTTGATGATGTGATTACACATATTTAAGGGGGGTCCCCTATATTGGGTCAATCTCTAAAATATCCTTTTTAAGAACCATCTTCCCTACGTGAAAAATTCCTAGAACCCAAAGTTCATTTGGATGATGTGATCGAGAGAATTGAAAATCTAAGCCTTGAAGAGAACTTGACACCATCTCAATGAGTTGAAAATCCTCGGCCATATCATAAATTTCCGTCGCAAAAACACTTGAACATGTTCATGGTGATGAGGTTCGAAATATAGGAACTAGAATGTCCTCAACACAAGATGGAGATAATAAAGATATTTCAAAATTAGATGATCTATATGACACACAAATTTCATATGAATGTGAGTTTAATTTATATACTAACTTTGAACCTACCTCCTTTGATGAAGCCAATTCTCATGATTAATAGAACCATGCAGAAGGAATATGATGCCCTGGTCAAGAATGGGGCATGGAAGTTGGTGGATACTCCATATGGAACCAAACCAATCAAATACAAGTGGGTATTCAAAATCATGTACAAGTGAGATGGCTCACTTGACAAGCACAAAGAAAGGCTCATGAAAAAATAATTTGCATAGAAATAAGGTGTTGATTATGAGGATTCCCGAGATAAAGGAATTTGATACCATGCATACTCTATTTTCCATGGCTGCATATAATAGATAGAAAATTAATCATATGGATGTGAATAATGTTCTCTTGAATTGAGACTTGAAAGATAATATTTTCAGGTCTCAACGAGAAGGATTTGTTGTGATGGGAACATAAGGTATGGAAGCACATGAAATCCTTATATGGATTGAAACAAGCACCACACATATGGTATGAAATGTTAACTAAGCATCTTCTGAAATAGATTTAAAATAATTTCAATCTTGATGATGTAACTTTCTTTGTCAAAAAAGTTGAAAAAAGGTTGTATATCTTGTAGTATATGTGGATGATCTGTTCATAACACGGAAAAATGAAAGCTACATTGCATCCATAAAAAAAGAGTTGAAGAAAAGGATTCAATATGACATATTCACTACTATTTTTGAATTGAATTGATTGAAAATCTATGATACATGTTCATCTCCTAGAAGAAGTACATTGGATAATTGTTGAACAGGTTTGAAATGGCTAAGTCAAATCCAATTTCTACTCCAATGGAATATAATTTGAAACTCGCATAAAAAGAAGGGAATGAATTTGAGGATGTAAACAAGTATAGACATCTTGTGGGAAGTCTTATCTATTTTACTACAGCTAGACCTCACATCTCAGTTGTTGTTTGGATTCTTTCTAGGTTCATGCAAAAGTCTTGTGAAGTAGATTTGTCTACTACAAAAAGAGCTCTAAATTAATTGAAAGGAACTCAATATTTTGGATTCAAGTAATCTAAGTTGGATGAATTAAAAATGATCGAATATTTTGATTAAGAATTTGTTAGGGGTAAGGAAAATGGAGTATCAACTTCAGGTTTTATCATGAGTCTTTAATCAACAACTTTCTCCTAGAGATCACGCAAATAATCAAATCCAAAATATTTCACGACATAGGAAGAATATCTATAAGCTATAGACGTGACCAAGGAGACTGTGTGTCTCAAGAAAATACTTGAAGATTTGATTGAGAAAAAAAGTAAATTATACTCCTCTTCTAGTTGAAAATAAATTTTCAATAAAGTTAACCAAGAATATCAAATTCCATGATTTAAATAAGCACATGAAAACAGAGTATCACCTAATTCAATATCATGTAGAGGACAATACTATTCACTTGAGACACTATTCCAGAAATGTTCAAGTTACATACATATTCACCAAAGCACTTGGAATAGAAAATATTTGAAAATCTCATAATGATGTTGGACTCACACACACTCCTTTGAATTAGGGAGCGAGATGTTGGACACATAATCCTTGGGATTTTGTTACTTGTAACAATATTATGATTTAAATAAGTACATGAAGACACAATATCACCTAATTGAATATCATGTAGAGGATAATACTATTCACTTGAGACATTGTTCCAGAAATGATCAAGTTGCGGACATATTCACCAAAGAACTTGGAATAGAAAAAATTTGAAAAGCTCATAATGATGCTTTGACTCACACACATTCCTTTGAATTAGGGGGCGAGATGTTGGACACATAATCCTTGGGATTTTTTTACTTGTAGCAATATTGTAAATATAAAAAGTCATAGGTGACATGAAGAGTCATCTGTTAATGAAGACCAATTGTCATTTATCTTTGTATTTATTCACCTTTCATGTCAATGCAATACATATCTAGAGTTACGTTTAGTGGAAATGCATGGTTTGACAATATTTTCATATTATAAAATATTAATATATATTAAAATATTTCATTTTTTGTAAATATATTAAAAACCTAATTATATACCAAAATAAAGTAGTTATTACAACCTCCATATATTAAGTCCACTTTATTATTATAATTATAATTATAATTATAACATAACATAACAATTAACACATCATGCCTCGACATCTTTCCCATGTTAGGTTGTCGAGCACCTCTCAACGCAAACACACACACGACAAAGAATAATGAAATGGGGGCAATGGTAGTTTTTATTTCTCCATGGAGAAATGATTTTACAAGTCAATAAGCTCTTCGAGGACGTCTATATTTAAATTAACATTTTATAATATTTTATAGGGATATGAAATGCCAATCACTTGAGAAACCAAATCCATGTCCAAGGTTTTAACCACAGAGATGTGTTTTCACCACCCAATAATCTCCACATTGACAACAATTTTCCCTATGTCTCTCCCAACTAATCAATCATCACCTTTTCCTACAACACAAGAGAAGCCAAACACCACCAAAGTTTCTTTAACAATACTAGTTACTTGAATATGTCTACATAGTTTTCTTAGTATGGAAAACTTGTAACATCTCTCTCTTACGAGCACATGTTTTTGGCTTATTCTTTGAGGACACTTGTATGCAAGTGATCTGGTTATAGTATATGGTTATTTGTTTCACTTATGGATTTTATGTTGATGTTGATGGTTGTGATTTAATGTTATTTGATATATATGTATTGATAGATGTTATTGATGATTTTTACCTGAGTCTGTAGGACACTTGATAGGCTGTGGTTGACGATGGAATCAATGGACCTCCTTGGACTCTGGATTGAGTTAGGGAGTGGAATTTATTGGTTTGAGTATTTCATTTATTCATATGTGACATATGATTCATTATATTATGATTTTGTATATGGATCATTGATAGTGTTTCATCGATGGATGCAATAACAAATGTTTGTTAATATGACTCACATAAGGAGTAAATGAGTCTTGCACAAAAATTAGATATTGAGGGAGAGGTGTGGAAACGTTACTCTCACAGCCTACTAACACTCCCACCGTGGATCCAAATGTATGTTAATGATTACCTAGTTCGTAGGTCCACGATGTCGTGAGGGAAGACTGAGACAGTCTCTCATGAACATTATAAGTGGTGTGGAATGAGGTAGAGTCTTTATTTCTTAGAAGCCCTGAGTCTCTCACAAGGTCATACGAATGGAGTGTTGGCTCCAAGGGTTGTACACCTACCAAAACTAGTCAAAGGTGAGTGGAACCCTTGAGCACGGAGTTGCGTCTTGAAGGGCATGTTGCGAAAATATATTTTGAGTCTATGAATCTAGGTGGTGTAGAAAACCTTAAGAGAATAATTGAACCTTGAAAAATATCTTTAGGCCTTGCCGAATTTAATTAATTAATTAAAGAATGAATTTATTAATTGTGAATCTCAAATAAAAGTCTAAGCCTAATAAAAAAAAAGTAAGCCTAAGTTTAAGTTCTTGTAAGGAGACTAAACTAAACTATTAATTAAATTAAAAAGGAATGGGGTAAATCAATTTAAGAATCAAGTAAAATCAAGTAAACCTAAAAATTTGATTTAATACAAAGAAAATACCAAATTGGAATTTTAGATAAGAAAGAAATAAAGGTGAGAGAATATGTGTACTCATAGAATATCTAGAGTCTAACTACTACTAGTTTAACTATAAGACGACTCTTATTTTAACTCAAATTTAGTAAGGCATGAGTCATTAAATGGGAATATGGGAATAAAGAGACAATTATGAGTTATTTAAAGAGTGCATTTGGGAAATGTGAGGAAAATTTTTTTTTAATTAAAATAAAATATGGAATTACTTGTGAACTTGTGGAGAGGGTAACAAGTGTGAGAAAGAATAATTCTAAATTATTTAATTAAAACTCAAATTATTTGTGTAAGTGGGACGTGTTAGTGAGAAAATTCCTATAAAGAAAATGATCAACATGGGAAGGGGATCACACAAGTTATGGATAAATTTATGTTGCCATACTTATGAGAGTTGGGATACCAAGCTTTGAGATAAAGTGGTGACTTTACCTTGCAAGAAAGGCTTGGAGCTAAAGTATTTATAGTTGTGTGTGTGGCCAGGCCCCCCTTTGCGGCTAGGAGGCTAAGGGGAATGAGAATACCCGAGCATTGGCTGGGAGGTAAGTCTTTTTCATTAAAAAGTTGGAATAAAGAAGGAGCAAATGGCTGGAGGACATCTTCAAATTCTCCATCAACAACGGTTCTGCTATTGTATTCAAATTCTCCATAAACGAAATTTCCTAAATCTATAAACGAAATTTATTTAGTCCTTACCTTATCATTATGCAATTCTGGAGTAGAATTTGGGTATTCATCGTAGAACTATGATGTGCTCTGGAAATTTTAAGTTTATTGATCGTAGTTGATTTAAAATATAACACAGAAATGAATTTTATTCGGCTAGTCATTTTAATTTATAGTTCGGAATTCCCAATTCTATTCGTTTGCCGCTTATCAATTAGTTGAATGTCTGGAAATTAAAATTTTTGGGTTATAACAAATTTATATGCAATTGAGAGTTGAACTCCGTGATGGTGATTGCATATTTAGTTTGCAGCTTTATAAATTAAATTGTTTTTTTCTTATGCCCCCCCCACCAAAAAAGAATTAAAAAAATCAATCAGTATGGTCATTCGAATTGAACGCTGCCATGAAAATTAGGATTTGTAATCGCTGCGAAATTAGTTTACATAACTGAGTGAATTAAATTTTGTTATAATCGCTGCATAACTGATAGCAGCTCTTGAAATTCCAATCCGTTGGTGACGGCCAAGATTACTGCAATGCCAAGTTAGAAATTTTTTATTTTTTATTTTAATTTCTCTATGATCAGTGTATTTTTAAATTTCCATTCTTTGAATTAAAATTTGCAGTGTTGTTGTAGCATTAATTGCATATTGATTCCAGTTTCGTGATGAATGTTGCACATCTGGATCGTGAACTTGGAATGGTCAGTGCCGAACTGATTGCAGAACTCGGTAATTATCTTAGGATTTAGGAGCTGTGGCAGTCTTTAAATTTTAAATTAGAGTTGGATAAGTTAGTTTGTAACTGTGAAATTTAGTCTTACAATAATCAAAAGTATGGATCAAATGGTTAGAAACTATTCCTTAGTTGTTGCAATTTATGTGGATGGATTCTGTGCCCAGATTTTCTTTCCAATTAATTAATTTCAGTTTTATTCATGTATTTTTAAAAATATATTATAACCAACCAGAATGGAGCCTTGAACTTAGTATTAATATAGAGAGGAGTGGTATCTCCAACGAACCCGGTAGATCGGAATGTTGTTTGGTTTATTCGTTCGATTCTAGAACCCTTAAAGTTTATTGAATACATCAAATTCTTTTCTTAAGGATATTATATATATAGCATTTCCTTAAATTTTAAATCCCTATATAAATTTTGACCTTGATTATAAAACTAAACTTTTATATATATATACATCTATATATTATTTTTGTATTATTCAACATTTGGTGATATAATATATGGTTCTAGATTAGTGAGGGTATACCTCGAATAAAAAGTCAAAAGTTGGGTTGGGATTTTGTACACTTTCTGTGATAGTGAACATTGACTTTATTATAGTAAAACCCGTGGTGTACATTGAAACTTTCGTTATATATTGTTCATAATAAGAATATAGTAACATACACTATAGCTTAGTTTGTAAAATGATGGATTAAAGTAACTCAAGGATTAGGTTTTCACTTTCATGTTATTAAGTATATTACTGAAATATAATTATTACTAACTAATATTAATAATTAATGTAATAAGTCCATGGAATATATATGTATAGCTTAGTTTGTAAAATGATGGATTAAAGTAACTCAAGGATTATGTCTTCACTTCTTCTTCATCATTATTAATGAAATATAATTATTACATTAATTATTAATAATTAATGTAATGAGTGTATGGAATTTTAATATTAAAGATTACTAAATGATCTTATATTAATGAATTGTAATGATATTAAAATAATCTGGTAGGAAGTGAAACCAAACATTAACCTATTGTGCTTGAAGGCTTACTAATGAGTATGGTCATTGATTTTAGTCTTGAAAATTGGTTTAGGATTGTGGTTAAGGAAATTAGATATCTCCTTTTTCCTCATAACAATCGCGAGTCGTGAGACCTTAAATGGTCAAAATTAGTCGGACGAATCGTGGACTTGAGCGTTGATTATCTGTCTTGGAGGTGCTAACCTTGCAGGGTAGGTTGGGCGGGTAAACATCTTTTGATTTTTGCATGCGATATGGTTGATCTATCATTAACGATATTTTGGTATCTAAATCTTGTTGTGTAGTGATATAGATGAGAATTGAATGTAGGTTATCGTCACACATCACTTATCCTAACTGTTGTTTGAAAAAAAAATTATTACCACTTTTGATTTCACTTATGTTATGACTTAACAAATGGGGTCTTCAAAAAACTCCACGTCCATTGAATCAATGTAACCACATGTTAAATCAATGCAACCACTTTGGTGATACTCATGCTTCTCATATACCCAAACACCCATTTACATGCTCTTTATTGGGTTTGGCCACATGTCCACTAACAACACCAACTGCATGTGAAATACTTGAACATTTCATTAGAAACATCAACCACCTTGCTACATTTTCATAAGGCACATGATAAATATAATCCATTTCTTCCCTACTATCAGGAAATAAACTTGAAGAAAGATTACAATGAAAGTGAAAGTGATGTATATTGGTTTCACAATTTTCATATTGAACCTCATCAATATTTTATCCATACACTTGTGACAACCACAACTTACCATTTTTCCTATCTCTGTATACTTATATGCCCCATATTTGTTTCTCTTCTCCGAGATCCTTCATCTAAAATATCCTGACCAACTAATCATTTAACCTATTGACCTCAACCATGATTTGCTTGAAACAAGAATACCATCAACATAACACCAAGATAATGAATATTCAATAATACAATAATCATACTCCTTTTTCAAGAAACATTGGCTGATCATGAAGGAATCACACATCTTGTACCATTTTTTAGCTAATTTAGGCATTACAATGATTCACTAAGTTTGCAAACAAAGCTCCCTTTACCATCTTGAACAACTTCTAATTGTTCCATGTACATATCTCCAACAATCATGATTTTTGGGGAAGTAGGATCCCACAATCTATATCCCTTATCTCCATCACTATAACCAACGAGTATATACTTCATTTATATAATCTATCTAAGCGAGCCAACTGAGCCTTCATCTCTCCTCTCTAGGATAATTTCAATGGAGTGTGCAATCCATGGTCTCTAAAACAATAAGATACCAAAACACATGCGATCAAAACCATGGATGTTTTATTACCATTCCCCCTCCCTTTCCCATGACCAAAATCGACTCAAGTTCCTCAAATTCACGAAATTTGAGAATACAACAAGATCCCCCGTATAACCTAGGTCTATGTTTAGATGTTAATTGTGAAATTTCAAACCCAGGGTACACATTCCTAAATAGGTTTTACAATCATATGCTCATTTACATATGGTTAAAAAATGTCAACTCCACCTCGAAAACCAAGTCCTCTTCATCACATTGTAGCTTCCAACTATGAAAAATCTTGACCCTGCATTGCACATGTTTGACCTAGAGATAATAACCACCCGTATTACTACCATCGTTGACATTACCATTTTCTTCATGGTAACCAAGTGAACCACAGTAGTTGTGATAACTATCAACTCTGAGTCTCCCTCCTCTAGTAACTATGACATTGATTCAATCTACCTCTCTTGTTTCTTCTTTCCAATGCACTCGACCACAATAAAGGGAATCATACACATGATATCACAACAACTTGGCCTCCTTCCGACATCATCGCATACATGACCAAAGGTATCTGTTTTATCACCAAAAAACACTGTAGGGAAAAACAGTGCCACCTTCCTCATGCACCTGTTCATACTTTCTCTATCACAATTGTGCCCTATTCTCATCTTCGACTATTCCTATGTGGAACATTTTTTCTATGTTGATTCACCACATAGCCTAGGTTGTAAATTATTGAATTGATCAATTCTTCTTCTCTTCACACAAATCATCCCATATCCCGCATCGTTAAACCAAATTATTTCTCTAACAATCCTATCAACGCTTAGTCAAATTCATCCACAAATGTTAAGGTTTCATGGCATATCTCAAGATATGGAAACTTCCTTCAGACTCGTCATCCATCAACATTGATTTCTCTTTTAATAAAATCAAGTAGTCATTTTTTAAGATCTAGGAGTCATCATCCATATATGCATTGATCTTCCATCTATCTATTCCTCATTCAAATTCATAGCGATTAAGCAATGAGCTACTAGCTATAAATTTATTATAGATACAACCATCTAGCCACCAAAGAGGGAAGCATAATTATTTTCTGTCAGGTTTCCTACCGTTATAGTCTCTAAGCACCTATTTAATACCATGAAATCCATTCCACTAACTTCAATTCCCCATAGTAGGATCTCCATCGCTAGTACTATCACGAAGGCATCTAAAGCCATGGAAACAAAAAACACTTGAGTCATGATTGTGCTAGTGTAGGAACAGAAGCGAGAAATCTAGTGCATACTTCCTTTCCATTATGACGACATTGTTATCATCCATCATCATTCTTGGAGCTCGTGCATAAAATATACTATTAACACACATATATAACATCCCATGAACTATCGTCTCAAATCTAGATTTGAATGGTTTGGCTCCAAGCTTTGCAACCCACCAAATAAAAATTCCATTGCCTAGGACACTCTCTCTAGAGAGTCCATGCCTACCATGCTCTCATACTACTTGTTAGGAACCGACCTACAAATAGTTTTTAATCAAGAAAGAAAGAAGATGACATATAAAACACACATACAACATAACAAAACAAAATGCGGACAATGGTAATATTTAGTGCTCTATGGAGAAATGAGTTTAGAAGTCTCAAGAATGTCCTCAGAGGATTGCAAATTTAAACAAACATTTTGGAAGCTTTTACGGAGATATGAAAAGCTAATTACTTGGGAGAGCATAGCCATGTCTGAGGTTGTAACCGCCTAGATGTGTTTTCACCACCCAACAAGATGGATCTTTTATGTTGATTATTTGTGTGTGTGTATTCCTTGTGTAAATAATTACACATCTAGGTCATATTGAGCAACAAACCATTAAAATATTTAAATTTTTTTTTCTTTTTTTACTGCTATATATCGATATCAACATAAGTATTGAAATATCTTAATTATTTCCTACTTTGAAATAATTTTTTTAAATCAAGTGTGAGTAGAAGAAATTACACATCTCCCTCAAAAAGGAACCTTTCAAGGAAATAATATTTTTTTTATTATATATATATATATATATATATATAGATATAAACTCTACCACAATTTGTTTTAGTTAAGATGAATATTAAAATATTTTATTTATGGTGGACACATAAATTTTTTAGTTATTAATAGTTTTTAATGCGAGGTGACAACTTTATGATGAGTACATAAGGAAAATAAAAAATTGTGTAATTCTTTCCATTTATAATATGGAATTCATAGGTGACATTTAAAAAATTGATTAATAAAAAAAGATATAATGTTTATTGTAAATAAAGTATTTCCATGTCAAATATTTTAATAACAAATTTCTTTATTTTTATATATGTAAAGTAATTAAATGTAAAAAATGTTTACTTAGATGATATTTGTATTGTACAATTAGATTTTGAATCCATTTAGTGTTTAACAATGAGTTGATATGTGGCATTAAAAAAAAAACAATATATACAATAAATAAAATATTTCAATATAAAATTTGATTAAAATATTTCAATATCAACTTTATATATATAAACCATTTGCTTTTTATAATCAAACATTTCAAAATTGTATTGATTATTATAAGAGGATGTGGAATTTCTTTCATACTCAACATAACATAGCATGCATGTGTCCATTGGAATTGAAACATTTTTAGATTAAAACAAAAATCTATTAAATATTGTAAATGTTTTTTAATTCAAAAAAATATTAAAAATAGTACTTACACATTTAAAAAAAAAATAGAAATCTAAAAAATTATAGCACAAATTTTAATTAAAAGAATACAAACTTTCATTAATAAAAATAATGTGAGAGAGGTGATGATGATGATGATGATGAGGATGACGAGGATGAAGACGAGGATGAGGATGAGGACGAGGACGAGGACGAGGACGAGGACGAGGACGACGACGTCGAGTGAGACCAATTGGTCTATCTTACCTTAAGAAGGTAAGATATTACCATAGTTTTAACGTTACAAGATCACCATAGTTTTGACGAATTCGGAGGTTCAGAAGGTTAGTAATGTAACATACATTTTAAGGTGGGATCTAATATGGGTATAGGTATCACAATCAAAGAAGAATTATTTTTAATGTTATAGGGGCTTAGTGTCACAAAGGTCACAGATTTTCTCATCCCATGGTCTTTTGGCAGCCGCCCAACTCTTAGTTACACTATGTAGCTTGTGAGAGCTTGTTCTTATTTTAGTAATGTTGATTTTGTTCTTTGCTCTTTTTCAAAATGAGAGATAATTTTGATCTTCTAAATTAGACATGACCACTTCCTTGCAATGTCTTAATCTCCTTTTATCCATTAATTCTTTATCACACTACATATTCTCCTTAAATTTAGAAGTGATAATATTTGTAATATTATCAATATTTTGCACTATGGCTTCTTGTTGTATTCCCGAATGATTCAAAATTAAATGACATCTTTATGCCATCCCCGCTTGAGTCTGTGGTGGTTTTAGCTAGAGTTTGAAGAAATTTTGAGAAGCCTCTTGTCATTTTTGTTGTTTATCTTTTTTTTGTAGGTTAGGTATATAATCATAGCAATGCTCTCAATGGGGTAAATGTTTTCCTCTATGAACACCATAGGATAGGGTGTATTTCCCTTAATTTTGAGATTAAAAATTATAAAATTATTTTGGATTTGTTCTACTTTTCTTCAAAATTTTCTAAATATATTGCAACCCCAAACTTCACATCTATATAAAATAACTCAAGTAACACCGATGTAGAAGAAAAATCTTTTTAATAAAAATTAAAATACATTATAGACAACAAACAACAACAAACAATAGTAACTAAAATGCTATAACAATACAATGAAAAAATTGGATATTAAACCTTCATTATTACTTTTCAAACCTCATAGCATACACCAATCACTATACACGCTTTGTTGAAAAATAATTACTAACAATAAAATGCGATTGATCAAATTGAAATGGGTCCACATGCTATCAATGTAATATACAAAATATCAACATGGCATTGGCTTCTTTTTAATTATAAAATTATAATTTACAAAGCTTATAACTGTAAATCCTAACTAGCGACATCTTAACTACACATCAAGCCAACAAATTTAGGGCATTAAAGGTTATGTATTTCATTCTTTTCCATTCATATAACGCATTATAATTACGTCTAAAGGCGTATAAGTATTGGAGATGAGAACAATTAATCACCTTTTAATCTAAAATTCTAATATGATGGCTAACAATTGAAGATGTTGGCCTATTTTTAGTGGTCCTCCCAAATCAATGAATGTGATTTACTCTTCATAACTTCCTTGTATTTTTGAATGCATCCGTTAAGGTGTTTACTTTTTAACATTTAGCTAATCATATTAAGAAATTATTGTAGCACCATATGATTGCTAGGTTTAAATGATTAACCTTTCATATTACCATGTTTGAGCATTTCATTTTCTGCATGAGCATGGTGTGTTTCATCCCGAGGCCTCTGTGTCTTTTCCTCTATGTTGGGGAAAGCGCAAATCATTTATAGGCATTATGGGATATAGCGAGGTTCATGCTCAGGTGACTCATTTATGCATCGAGATAGAGATCTTAGGTCGAGAGTCCAAACTTAACCATTCATGTATTTTTTCCTGCCTAGCTCGTTCTATCCAACTTCCTGATGATTCCATCGCAGTGTAGCGATATGACATGGTTCAACAACCATGCTGTGGAACAGATATCGTAGGCCAACAACTCCCCTACTGTGACTTTGGTGCTAAGGATTTGGGTAGCATTGCCAAAATAAGAATAAGGCAATGGCGGTATCAATATAGGTCGACAGTTCACTCGGAGCTTGAAGGTTGTTGGCTCGTCGCAAGGTAGGTTGCGAGCGCGTTGGTAAATAGAGAATTGGGAAGAGAGAGCCTCGAACGAGGAGATTATAATTGTGTCATTTGAATTCTTCATGTTAGCTCTTTTCTTTAGCCTCGAGAACGTCTCCTTGCTGAAGTGAAATATTTTTTCGCTGAGATCAGGCGAAGAGAATTTGTCGATAGTTTGGGTTTTAGGCGGGTTCAGAGCTATGCGGGAGCCTTTTGTGTCGAAGTGTCGACTGTGAAGTGGAGGGTCACAGATTGTGGCCACTCCTCTGCAAAGACTGGTCGAGAAGTTTATGAAATGCCATAGTGAAGTCCCGTCTACGACTCCGTGGTTGATTGCAAAGCCTATCGCTACTCCATCTCTTAGCTTCATTACCTGATCATGATCAAATTTAAAATGTAAGGATGAGAAATAGAAAAGCAGTGAGTTTGTTCCTTGGTCAAAATAAATTTAAAATTTTGCATGAAACAAATGGAAAGAGAGGTATAGATATACTGCCTATATGAAAATGATAGGGACAAATCCTATCTAAATATTTGAGCTACACATAAAAAGTGAGTAGTACTACTAAACCCGACATAAGAAACTTAAGATTTTAGGGTTTAGAAGAGCATGAATTCACCTCGACCACCACCAAAGGGAGAAAATGACTTTAGGGTTATAGTTAGGGTTTGTTTTTACAGTTTTGGCATTAAGGTTACATCAGATTTTAGGGTTTAGAAGAACATGAATTCACCTCGATCACCACCAAAAAGAGAATGACTTTATGATTACGGCTTTGGGCATTTATGAGTCATAAATTATATCACTGTGCTAGTCATAATTAGGTGTGAAATTTAAAATTTATTATTATATTTTGATGTTATTATTAAAATAGATTTCACATGATTTTTTATTTTTTACTTCATTATTATACTTCTAAATTTATGTACTTTGTTAATAGCACTATACATCTATATCAATTTATTTTAATATTATGTCATTTTTATCATTCTTTTAATTTATATTATTAAATAGTTACATTCTTTTAATTTATATTATGTATTTTTAAATTCATCTATATCAATTTATTTTCATATTATATTATTGTTTATTATTATGATTTACTTTTTAAATTAAATAGTTCCATTTTTTTACTTTATATTGTGCATTTTTTATTTGTCTTCTTTTCTGTGCACAATTTACCATATAGTAAAATCTAGTTAGAATGACCACCATTTATCATTTATCAAATAGTTGATGTCAAAGGTTTTAATTATGGTTATAATTGATAATGATTTTGGAACATCTAAATAATATTTGAAAGAAATTCAAGTAATTTTTTATCATTTTTAAGGTTGGTTTCACTGTATATTAATTGTCATCATCATAAATATAAGGATAGATATTTATCGAAGTCTCAAAGAGGTTGGATCCGATATATTTATCGAAGTCTCAAAGAGGTTGGATCTGATGGTGGAAAGTGATGAATTTTGGTCAAGGTATATTTCCCATAAACAATTCTCATGATTACTTGATTTATAACATTTTATGTTTATCTAATTAATAATTATAATAATCACTATAAATTAAAATTAATTTAGTGTCCACTCCAAAAATTGAACATTTTAAAAAGTCCATACATAATTTATATCCATAAATTTAATACAACATGATGAAGAACTATGAATTGGATTTCACTCAACAAATGTAAAACATTCAATTATGAATTAACCAAATTCATGACATGTAAATGACTAAAACATAAGAGGAGTCATATGTTTATGAAAATATAACACCTATGTTAAAAAGATACACTCTATTTTCACAGATTCTATATTTTGGTATTTTTCATTAGAATTTGATAATATAAATATAAACTAAATCACACATTTCTATTGTTTAAATTATATTTTTAAATATATAAAAAAGTTTATTATACAAACTTAATCACTTTAATTTACATATCCAACCATTTCTTTTGGAATTTAGGAAAAATTTAACAGATAATCTAAAAAAACAAAAAATAAAAACCAAAAAATAAAACATGACAAAAACTGGATGATCAAATTTTCACTTCTAACATTGTTCTAACAAAATTTAATGTCAAATTTTGAGAAAACAAAAAGGGTTGAATGCTGTTTATCCCAGACTCTCTACTCATAGTAAGCGACATCGATAAATATTCCGTGCAAGAAATGATTGCTACATTTAATATTAACAAAAATTCAGTTAATATTAAAAAAAATTCAGGATTGTGTTTCTATTCAATGAACGCTTTAACGGATAAAGACGATTCAGCACAAATAAAAATTCAAGATTACGTTTGTATTAAATGAACAAGCCGTTTAAGTTCAAGATTACGTTTGTGTTGAATGAAGAAGCCGTTTAACTGATAAAGACGATTCAGCACAATTTGAACGCTGGCCTATACATAACTTCTTTTTCTTGATTGAAACGTTAGATATAACTTATTTCTTGGCGATTAAACGTTCGCCAGGAGATCTCATAGTACAGCAGCAGCCTGAAAATCTTAAAAAGCACCTTGAGACAAAGACGGCGGCTTAGATTTCCAACGTATTATACGCTTTCTGCAGAATTAGGTGCCGCCATCGCTGTTGTATTCCAATGCCATTGTAAATATCATTCCTTAGCAATCAAATAGGTGAAGCCAAAGACAAATTAATTTCACAGCGTTTCCATGAGTCATGACAACTGAATGAAAATTACCTCCATCCTGGATAACAACGGATCTTCCACACATAGAAAAAGGCGATGCCTACAATCAT
>JASDQU010206015.1:4764-27006 GCA_032191745.1 Picea mariana
TTATCAACCACCCCCATGAATAGAAGCATGGTCTAGCTGCAGAATGTTAGCCCAAAGTACCATTGGGTCTGGAAGACTAGGTTGACCCGAGTTTCCTTCTGACTGAAGGAAAATGATGGAACAAGGAAGAACCTTCCCGAGAAGGGTGTGCATGTAAGAGGATAGACCCATGTAGACATTAGAAAAATGATCCAGAGAGATATATCTTGGGGAGTATGCAGAGAACAGGACCTGAGCAGAAGGTCGTGAGCTTGATACTGAGGAAGCATCTGATAAACCTCGCAGAATATGCGGAAGAGAAAGGATCAATGAGAATTGCCATAAATTCCCTGGTGATATCATGGCTTGGCATGGGGGTGGACAGAGCGCTAAGAATGAATGCCTCTGAGCCTATGGTTGGTTGGAAGGATGAACACCCATAGTCAATTAGTTGGCTACCACATGTAATAGATAAGTAATCTCATATCTTGTGCATTTAAGTAGTAACTGTGAATTGAAGTTGGATATCCTATGAATGTTGTAGGGATGGACTTGTTTTCTTTATGGTTATACTGTATCCCTTCAATTCTACACGTAAATGCTTAAGCCCTGTGGTGGCTCAAGTAAAATAAATGAACTGTGAATGTGTTGACCTTGGGCAGAAACTCACATGTGCATACCTACACTCCTAGTCATTCTGAAGGAAGGAGTATGTTAAGCTCAGGAGAGGTAGTTCACATATGCACAGGCTCTCTGCGAGGTGGGCAGAGACTGAGAAACTCTTAAGTTCTCGAGTTGATGAATGAGTGGAAGGGGTGCGCGAAAGAATTATTCTAAGTGTTTAGTTCAAGAGAAAGAGCACAAAGAAATTAAGCCTTTCAAAGCTAACAAAGATCAGGAAGGATAGAAAGATTTAAGTCCCGAAAGGAGAGATCCTTTCATTGGAAGACAGATGGATGACATTAGTTCAAGAAAAGCCAAAGTTCTTCATGATCGTCAAATCTGGAGAAATAATGCAGGTGTTAACCCTTAGAATCCTTTGGACTTCGCAGGTTCGATGAATCGAGCATATTCGTTGCACAGGAGGTGAAACCCCCGAAGTCTCGAATTTAATCTGGGTCATAGATATGAGGATGCCCAGGAACTATCGCAACCGTTAGATCTACAATATAGTCAGTCGACATTGACCACTTCGGGAGGACAGAGGTTTGCTAGCACCAAAACCCCTGAAGTCCCGAAGTTGATGTGGACCCTGGATCTAGGGATCCTTTGGAATCCCTGACGACCTTACGATCGTGGGGATGCGAGTATCAATGTAAATATCCTATGGGAGACTATGTGTCGAGTGATGGGGTTGTCAGGTGTCCTTCTCGGAGTGGCACACACTGGGATCCAAAGGACCCTTGAATGGAAATTACAAGTCGAAGAGCTGAAGCATATCTGAGTAATCCAAGCCAAAGGGACATGTGTCTTTAGATCCTGCACTTCAGGTGAAATCACTCTGGGATAAAGGGGGATGTGTTGAACAAGAACTCCCGAAGGCCGGAGAATTGGAGTTCATCTGAGTTGTCCATCATCGGAGGACAGGTGTCATCATATTTTCTATTTCGAGAGATAGCCACTTCGGAGGAATGTGGGGTCACATGAGTTGAGAACTCTCGAATTAAATCGTGACCGTCGAGTTGAGAGAGACACACGTCAATAGATTGTCGACTTCGGGTGAAATCACTCCGAGAGAAAGCGAGTGGGGAGAGGTTGAAATTCCTGAATCCCGAAGAGCCGAAGTAATTTATAGTCATCGATATGCGAGAGACACGCGTCAACAAATCGGGTACTTTGAAAGACGGGAGAAAGAAACGTGGAGTAGAGAGACGCCCAAAGTGGATCCCCACCATTGAATGAGAGGGGCGCGTGATGCACGATCCTTAACTTTGGAAGAAAACACTATGTGAGAAAAGGTGGTGTGAGTGTATGGGACTCCCGAACGCCGAAGTCATGAAGTGGATCTGATTCATTGATTTAAATGGACACGTGACGCCTGATCTGGAACTTCGGGTATGGAGTACTTCGGAGGAAAAAAAGAGTTGGTGTTCTTTGAACTTCATAATGTCGAAGTCCCGAAGTAGATTATAACCGTATATCACGAGGGGCGCATGGCGCTTGATCTGTAATTCCAGGTACGGAGTACTTCAGAGGAAAAAGGTGTATGAATGTTTTAAACTCCCAAACATCGAAGTCCCGAAGTGAATCAGGGTAGTCAAAATATCTGAGGACACGTGGCGTCAAATTGTGAACTTCAGAGATTTGAAACTCCAGAACATTCGCTCGGTAGTTGTTTTGGTGCCTGTTGTCTTGGCATCGGGTCATAGCCCACGGTCATATGCAAGTATATATGGATGGAATAACCCAAGGAGCTCGAGAGAGGATATCTTCCGGCTCTAAGTTCGGTTCGGAGAATGGAGACCGTGGCTGGAGAGTTCTGGAAGAGAAGAATGGAATAGAGACCCCGAATGGGGGTTTTTATTTTCTTAAGAAGAACAAAATTTTGATGTCCCACCATGGGTGTGTTACACTTGCGACATGCCATATTGAAATATCATCTACAATTGAACGTTGGGTCACATCAAAGGATATTCATATGGCTAGCATTCCATGGTGGTGTCAAGAGATGGTTGAGATTGTTTGTAAGCTTGAAAATGAATTGTAAATTAGTTTTATGGACTTGCCAGACCATCTTCTAATTCACCTACATGATGAAGTTGAATTAGATGAGATTCTTCCATGTCGTTAGATGTTCTTCTTAGAGAGGTATATTAAAAGATTGAAGGGTTTTTTTTACGAAGGGAAAAATTAGAGGGCTCTACAACACAGGGGTACATATTATACAAGTCATTCTATTATTTACATTGTTCTTGTCTTCATTCTGACCCCAAGTATAAATGTCAATGTATTGATCAAGGTGAATTGAGCTTATTTTGATTTCTCCATGTCTATTAGATACTATTGCATTAAAGTGTGGAGTAAGGTTTCGTTGAGTGCCAAATAAATTTTATTGTCAATGATAGCCAAATTAAAATATTGTAATTAAATAAAATAAAAAATAATGATGCATTATGTTTTTGGTAATAAATGATAGTTGACAATAGGTTAAATTTTAATAGGAAGTAGTATCTCGTCTCATATATGGGATTAAAGTTGGTTATTAGTGAAAATCATATTATCTCATTAGACGAAGCTTTGGCCATGACCAGAAGGGATATTAAATGTTTTTTATTAAACGACCAAGAGCTGGTCTTCCTAAATCATATGATCTCATTGGAGGTAGTTTTAGCCATGATTACAAGGGATATCAAATGGTTTTTTGGTTTTGGAGTAAGAACTAAAACTACTTCGGATTGGATAAGAGTTGATCTTCATAAAAGTAAGAAAAAACGTTAACGACACAAGACCTAAAGGTATATGACAATAGTGAAAGTCTACCCATTCAAGACCACTAGCAGATCATTTTAGGTGGCATAGTTTTCCTCGAATAACGATGACTATCCTCACTATCCATTGAACACAACCATTAAAATATGGCTAGTGTTGCCACCTTATCAAGGCACCTTCTAAAGTCTGAGTTGAATGATGACAAAAACACTAACATATATTGATTGGATCGGACCAATCATTGAAATAACTATGAGTGAAGCATGGGACCAATAAATATAAATCGTGTAAAATGAAGTGAGGTACAAGTGATTATCCTCCTTGTAAACTCTTCTAGCATGAAAGATAGGCATGCATGGTCAAATCAATGGTTTACCATGTACCGCATGTTAGCTACCAAGTATGTCACCACTATGTTGTAAAACTAAGTAAACATGTTTCAAAGTTACTAGCATATACATAAATTTTATATCAATTTTTATAAGAAATTAAATAAAGCAATAAGTACATTAAGTATGTCAACACTATGTTGTAAAATTAAGTAAACATGTCAATGCTAGTACAAGTGTGGTTGTTGTAAACACTGACAAATAGAATGTTATGGTCATTAAATTCAACAAGATCGCCTACGATAATTTTGTATATGACAACAATATCATAGAGGAAGTGTCTTTGTATAAGTATCTTTGAATTGATATTCATCACAAGCTCAATGGGAGCTATAGCATAAAGAAAAGGATAAATAGAGGGTGGAAAGCTTATTATGGGCTTAAAAATAATTGTAAACTAGTAGACCTTTGGCTATGGGATAAGAAAAATCTCATCTTTGAGAGTCTTGTCACTCGTGTTATCTTACATGGATGTGAATTTTGGGAATGCAGTGTTTCTTAGGAATCGAAGAAAAATAGAGCAGATCCAAAATAATTTTATAACTTGTAATCTTAAAATTAAGGGAATACACCCTATCCTATCCTCCTCATCGAAGTGAGCCTTGCCCCCATTGAAAGCACTACTATGATCAGGTATTTAATGTACAAGAACAAGCTCACCAACATGGATAACAAGAGGCTCACAAAAATTGCTTCAGACTCTACCCAAAATCACCAACGAATCAAGTGGGGATGGCATAATGATGTCAAATCTTTGCTAAATCATTGGGGACTAAAACAAAAAGTTACTCTACAAAATAAGAACTAAAATATTGTTAAAATAAGAACTAATTCTCATGAGGTGCATAGTGAGATTGGGAGTTGGGAAATCCCCAAAACACCATGGAAAGAAAGAATCTCATACTAAGTTTCTCCAAGAATGCCCTACTTATACCCATATCAAATCTCAATTTCAAAATATTTGTCACAATACTCACCTTCATAACCTTATAAGTCATCAAAACTTCTATTAATAGAATAAACCAATTTTGGTCTAAGAACCATCATCATCATCATTAAGTTTTATAAGTAAATTTAATAAGTGAAATTAGTAACAAAGTTACTCATACTTACCTCCTAAAAATATTTTAATGTATTAATTATATATAATTCAAAAAAAACCCCAAATAAATAATAATAGAAATAATAGGAAAATAGATATCGAATATACAATGTGAAAGTTATGAAGTCTTCAATTAAAATAGATGATGTAGTGGACTAAAACCTCGACCCAATGGGAATTATGAATACAAATTATAACTATAATTTTAAATTCAAAAAGAAGAAATTAGATCTAATATGATTCTTAAAAGAATTTAATTATACTTAAAAAGAAGTTAGATCTGAAATGGTTCGTATCATCAACACTTTTACAAATTTTGTCTACTTGATAACTTTGATAACCCGTTTCACAGTCGATTTGTGGGATATCTAACGAGCCTACCCGCTTTAAAATTTTGCCTTGGCCTCTCTATTTCTCCGTCCCATCTCCTTCAATTCACAACGTATGACATAAAAGAACCAAAGTGCAAACGACTATAAAAAAGTAGCAGGATTAAGTGGACATTTAGTAAAAGGAAAAAATATTTGAAAGTGTTGAATTTATTTCTATATTAAATATAATAATAATTTTATTAATTTAAAATTATAAATTTAACAAAAATTATTAGAAAAATACAAAATTTAAAATGAAAAAACAAAAACGAAATTATATACATATTTTAAAAATATTTTAATTAAAAAATTAAATTTATATATATATATATATATATATATTTAATTTTTTAGAATACAGTATTGAGAAAATGATTATTGGGGAATGGAAAGCTTATTATAACTCCTCTTTGAGACTCTTGTTATACCTGTTATTCTATATGGATGTGAGGATGTGAAGACTGAGATTGTAGTATCTCTTGTGAATGGTGGAGAAAGATAAGCAAATACAAAATAATTTTATAACCTATAATCTCAAAATTAAAGGAAATACACCCTATCCCATCCTCCTCTTAGAAACAAGTCTCTCCCCCATTGAGAGCATGACTATGACTAGATACCTAATGTATAAGAACAAGTTAAACAACAGTGAAGACAAGAGGCTACCTAAATTGCTTCAAAATCAAGCCATAACCACCATCGACTCAAGAGAGGATGGCATAAAGACGCTCAGTCTTGGAAACCATTTTGCAGAATAGAGATACTATTAAAAAAACGTTAAATCAATTTTTAAGGAGAAAATGTGGTGTGATAAAGAGTTGGAGAAAAAGAGAAAATTAAGGTATTATAAAGATGTAATCAACCTTAATCTAGAACATCAAAATTATCAATTTGTTATGCCAAGTGTAAAGAAAAAAATAAGCATTCTTAAGTTAAGAACAAATTCTCACGAGCTCCATAGTGAAACTGGGGGTTGGTCAATTCCTAAGACGCCATGGGATGAAAGAGTGTGTCACCTTTGTGACACTAAGAAGGTTGAAGATGAAGAGAACTTTCTCTTAGATTGTCCAGCCTATACCCATATTAAATCTCATTTTCAAAATATTTATCACACTACCAACCTTCCTAACCTCTTAACTCAACAAAAGTATGGTGATCTTGGAAAGCTTCTCTTAATGTTTTTTGAGCACACAAACAAATTTCTAAAAAATCACAAATAATAACTTACCCTCTTAAGATAAGCTAGACCAATTCGATCTTAGTGGAAGTTAATCATCATCATCATCATATAATAATTTTTATTCAATTTTTTTATTAATTTACTATTAAAATTAAAATTGAATAAAAACTTATTCTAAAATTCATAAAAATATATGTAATAAATTTTATTTAAATTTTTAATCGACCATTATAATAAATTTTATTAAAATTTTTAATTTATCATTAAAAACTGAAGTTCAGATTTTTGTTTTGTTTAAGAAGTTATAGATAAAACTTATATAAATCTACATATTCAACTTTAAACATGAGTGTAAACATGTATCAAGTCTCCATAGTCAAATTCAAACTTGAATGTAAACATGTATTAAGGTAAAATTGTTTCAAGTCTCCATAGTCAAATTCAAACGTGAATGTAAACATGTATTAAGGTAAAATTGTTTCAAGTCTCCATAGTCAAATTCAAACTTGAATGTAAACATGTATTAAGGTAAAACGTTTTTGTTTGGAAATTTTTTATTAAATTTATATATACATTTGCCTCATCCTAAATTCCAGCTCATTTATCATACTAAATTAAGGGATGGTAATACTTTAAAAATGTTGTTTCTAAAGTTCACATGGATTGCCTTATCACTAAATGATAACTTTTTGCCTTATCACTAAATGATAACTTTAAATTTAGTTTAAATAGATTGTCTATTCACAAAATTGTAATTTTAAACTTGATTATGTTAAAAGGTTTATATCTATTGGAAATAGGTACAATTAATGATATTTTAATCTAAAATCTTAATTTGATGGTTAGCAATTGAAGATGCTGACATATTTTTGGTAGTCCTTCTAAATCAATGAATGAATGAAATATATTGGTCATAACTTCATTGCATTTATGAATGCATCTATTAACCTTTTTACTTTTTAACATTTACTTAATCATATTAAGAAATCACTGTAAAACCATATAATTGCCAAGTTTAAATGATTAACATAGATTAATTTCTATGCAAACCAATACTTGCCTGTAATGATAATGTAATGGTTTGCAATGGGAAGACAATGCTCACCTGTAATCAGCAATTCCGGTAATCCAAGTGATGACCAGTCTTGAAAAATCGTATGTAACTATCGACGATAAAAAGAATAACAAAACACAGACTGATAAAAAAAAATCACAAAAGGATTAAAAAACAGCGACACAAAGAAATGAAAGTGCTCTTTTAAGCCCTTAGAGCATTGCTCCCGCATGAAACATCTTCGGGTATGTTTTTTCTCTGCACAATATATATCTAGGGTTTTAAGACCTTTCAACTTTAACCTAAGCTTGCTAGGTTTATCAATATGGTTGCAATGTCGAATTTCTAATTGAATCAACATGCAGGTGGGTTATATGTCCTCTTCATCTTCCATATCAGTTGATAGTAGAATTGATAATTCAATGGATTAAGACAACCCTTATTATTATTCTCTCAACCCAAAATCAATCTAGAATATATAAATAACTTTAGTTAACACTTTTATAATAATAATCTCATAAACCTGATATGCAGGAATGTGGAGGGCTTCTATGTTCCGACTCACATTTGTGGTCGATGCTAAGTTGAAGCTTTCATGTTTTTTCATAGGCCCTTTCTGATAATAAATTCGTAGAACTGATATCGGCATGAACACTTATGGTTCTGGGATGGCAATGACTTTTTCGTTGAAAAAAAATTCTCCTCAACTAAAAATGGGAGCATAAAACTTTTGCATCTTGATGGAGCATATTTTGGTCTATAAATTTTTTACACCAATGCCAATATGGATTCTAATATAAATAAAACTGATGATTATATTGGTGTTCCAATGTCAATATGGATTCTAATATAAATAAAACTTATGATAATATTGGTGCTCAAGAGGAAGATGATACTACCAGGTGAAAATTTTAAATATTGAATAAAGTAGTTCAGTATTATAGTTCGATGATACTACCAGGTGAAAATTTTAAATCCTAAATAAAGTAGTTCAGTATTATAGTTCTATTTTTAGCAGGACTAAATTGCATTAAGCTAGACAGTGCAAGAAATTTATTTTTAATTTTAATTTTATGGATATAAATGCTAGCAGACACAAACTCAAATATTTGAAAAAAAAATAATTTTAATTTTATGGATATAAATACTAGAAGACACAAACTCAAATAAAACTCAAATATTTGAAAAAAAAAATGGATGAATTGAATGCATACTTAACCAAAAATAGAGGGAACAATCCAAAAAGTTGGAGATGATTAATATTATTTAGATTATAACCATCCTAGCTAGAATTAGAATTATGCCCCCTACCCTCTCAGCAATCAATAATGCAATCTCTTATTATTTTTTGTCGAACACTTAAAGCACTCATAAGCGAACCATAACTCCAAAACTTCTATGAGAATAATGAATAATGAAGTCTAGTATGTGAACATGAATGATTAATATTATTTAGATTATAACCATCCTAGCTAGAATTAGAATTATGCCTCCTACCCTCTCAGAAGTCAATAATGCAATCTCTTATTATTTTTTTCGAACACTTAAAGCACTCATAAGCGAACCATAACTCCAAAACTTCTATGAGAATAATGAATAATGAAGTCTAGTATGTGAACATGAAGCAAAGTCATTTCTTTAAGAAACATCACTGCTCCCTTTTAATCTAGCACGTGATAAAGCACCACTACAAAGCACACAAATAACTAGATAATAATTGAAAATAAACAAAAACTATTGAGAAATAAATAAGAACATGAATGATTCGAAATCGGATCCATAAACCTGATAGGGCTTGAAAAATGCTCAAAAATGAAAGTGCTCAGAATACGACGAAACCTATGCCATTGCGTCTGTCTCGTCTTCCTGATTCCGGCGGTATATTTACTTTGTCAAACGGGCTCCGTATGGAGAAGATATCGCATTCTGTCCGAAAAGTCAAACAGGCAAAAAAAATGCTGACTGGACAGTCCGTACAGGCTGACGTGGCAGAGGCCGTACAGGTGACGTGGTAGAATCCGTACGATGATGTGGAAAAAGTTATGTGGCAGTTTGATTGGCTGGTAGTTGGTCGAATCAGTTGACGACACGTGGTAATTTCTTGGCAAATGTTATGGTGCCACGTGGCCCAGTCATGGGCTGCCACGTGGCACCCCTTTATTGGCTTATGGTTTGTTGTTCAAAATTTTATAGTCCACCGGATTCGAACTGTGGACCTTCCCTCCACATAGCGCTTTGGTAAAGTCCGTCGTGCCAATAGGCCACACGATGGTTCTTATAATCTATATGACTTATAAATTATTTAAAGTTCAGTTTTGTTGTAAACGGCGGAGGGTCGGGTCGGGGCTTAGCCCCGACCCCCGGTTTTATGCCTTTACATACGACCATGCCTCCGATAATATGGCGCGCGGTGTATTTAAATGTATAACCCGCGATTTTATGTTGTTCCATGTGACCACAGTTGGAGCGCGGAGTGAGTTAAAACGGTTTTAAAATGGTTAGCACTTTTGTCTTTTTGCGCGAGGTCCTATGACCCATACGCCCAGGTGCTAGGCAGTTAGGGGCTGGAGGCGCCCTAACCATTCTACGGTTTGCACCATTGGCGCAGTTGCACCCGGTGCTAGGTTTTCACGCCATTTATTGCGTGTGTGCTAGGTTCAATGAGGAAGGGGCAATTTGTAGATACAGAGACAGCAAGAGTGAAGGGGAAGACTTCCAGGAGGCCTAACTTCTTCATTTTTCGACTGATTGAGGTGCCGAAAGAGCCCAGAAAGGGGTTTTTGGCCGCTCTGAAGCCATTGGAGCAGTCAGAACAGAGTTATACTGAAGGGAAACCAAGCAAAAGCCATTTTTGACGCAGAGAAGCTTTTGAGGAGGAGACATTGTTAGATCATTTCTGAGAGCTCTGGACGTCTGTTTTGCATGTTGTTTTCTTTGCATGGTTCTTGAGATCTGGACGAACATGACCAGATCAGTCTTGTATCCATTTGGCATTGCAACGATGTATTTTTGAGTTCTTGAACAGAAATAAAGGAGCCTCCCCACAAAGAAAAAGGCCCGGAGACGTAGGCAAAGTTGTGCCGAACTCCGTTATCAATCTGCGTGTTATGGTTTGCTGTCTTTTATTGCATTTCAGATCTGCACATATGTATATGGCTGTTATAATTCCTCTTCTTTCCTCATTCTTCACTAAGTTTTCTCAAATGGTTAATTAATGCATGCAAAATTAAAACTCAACCATAAGTCATTAAATGATCCTACGGATCAATGAATGCTATTAATATAAGTTTAAGAAATATGGAGCCATGTGGTCAAAACAAAGTGAACTATTCTTTCGTCTTTACTAAAGAATATTGTGTCTTAAGGTCGGTGAAGGCCGCTAGATGGTAAATTTGTTCTTGCAATGAAGGTCAGGTCTTGTGCTCAAACCCGAGCAAGGACGTGGTCTAGTCACGGAACAAAGCTTAACTGGGCCAAGCCTGCATACATTTTCTTTTTTTTTGAGCTAGGTTCTAGAGCAACAACAGGCTAGGGTTTGGCAATCGCGGCCACAACAGAGGATAGCATGATTACCAAGGGGGGTGGTAATGGAACCCCCTCATACAAGAAGGTAGTGATAGATAGAGGGAAAGGGCCACGAGACGTAGGTTTCAAAGTGCTAATGACAAGAACCTTGGGATCAGAACCGGAAAAGAGTCTGGAAAGAAACCAGGGGAAAAGCGATCGCATGGGGGCAGAAGACAAAGAAACTCATAAGGATGCGCAAGAAACGACGAGCCCCAATGAGGCAGAAGGGAGCAACCCATGCAAACCAAAAACAACAATGATACCCAAGGTAATATTGGAAGATTCACAAACGCAACTTTAAAGGGACCAGATGAAGACACATGCACTAATATACAATTTTATGGGCTTGTGGCCCACAGAAAGAACATTGCGCAACTGGATTAAATATCAATGGAAGTCAAGCGGAGAAGTGGAACTCCATCTGGGCTCGAAAGGCTTCTTCACAACAGTATTCATGAACCTCGAAGATAGGGATAAGGTCTTTGAAGGGAGCATACTTCCACGCCTCAGTGGGACTGTACATGCGACCATGGAAGGAAAATTTCTCCCCAGAGAAATAAACCTTCAAAAATGTACCTGTCTAGCTGAGACTTTACTCCTTGACTTTAGATTACTAGCTACCTTCCACCTTCGAAGCAATAGGGAACAAATTGGGAAAATACATGAAGACATCCGAAGCAACCCTAGAAGGGAGATATACATCTTATGCAAGAATTTGCATATAGATGGATGTGTTGGGGGCACTCCCAGAAGCCATAAGCTTGGAATTCAAGGATGAGGAATGGATACAAAACATTGACTACGAGCAGATCCCCTTCATATGCAGAATATGTTACGAACATGGACACCTAATCAGAGAATGTCCTCTAATTAAAAAACAGGAAGCATAAAACACTAAAATGTAGTAGGACAAGGATGGATTTATAAAGCCGAACCACATAAAGAGAGATAACAAGAAACAGAGTAAAACCCCATCAGGGAGCAATTCGTAGGCCAAGAATAGAACAGAAGGATCGAACAATACCAACAAAGGGGAAGAAAGAGGCAAGGAGAAGGAAAAAGCTAAAGAAACTAGGGATCAAGAAACACATGAGTACATAAATAGCCCAAGAAAGAAGATGGGACGGGGGGGTAGCACAACTCCTATGGACGGAGAAACCAGAGATGCCAACACCCCCATTCAGGAGGCAGACAGAGACATGGAAATGACTCCAAGCGAGGTAGGAATGGAAGATACTAATCTCAGAGACATTGTGGAAAGGGAAGGGATAGATCTCTTGAACATATTGGAGCAATGGAAAAGACAGAGTGTAGACAATGTACCAACAGAGCAACTAGACCGCATCCAGTACCTGTTCCTCCTAAGGAAGGAAGCCAAATCCAGAGGGCTCAAGTTCACACATGGGGAGATAGGACACCTAGGAATCAAGGTAGGCGAGGGACAACCACAAATCTCACCCAAGAAGACGAGAAGGAAAAAAGACAGGAAATAAAATAACATAGCACTACAAGAACTAGGAGGTCTGTTGATAAACTCAGGTAAGATCAAAAAGATCTTTCACAACTCCCCCCCACATGTTTAAATGAATATTATAACATGGAATATAAGAGGCCTAAACAACCCACGAAAGTAGTGAATCCTCAAAAATAGACATAGGAAGGAACAACCAGACCTCTGTTTCATTCAAGAGACAAAATGCATTGTAGACATAATGGAAACAATCAACAAAAAAAAATGGAGAAAGTACAAGATGTTGGTTATTGAAGGACAACGGATGGCAGGAGGTATTCTCACCTTGTTGAATCCACAAGTGATGAACCTAATAGCATTCGAGGCTACCAGCCACACACTTTCAGTTAACATGCAAATCATTGGTAATACAAAGATGGTTCTGTGCACTAATGTGCATGGACCCCAGATGTTAGAGGAAAAGAGAAGAATGCTTCTAGACTTAGAATACCTAAAATCCTGATACATCAACCTCCACTGGATCCTGGCAGGGGACTTCAACATTATCACATCACTTGTGGAGAATAAAGGAGGCATCGGGAAACTGGATAGAGATGCGGAAGAATTCTCAACGTTCATAGACACAGCAGATATGGTGGACATCAGAACTAATAATGGACAGTTCACCTAGAACAATAAATGGATAAACCAACATAAGGTCGCGACAATACTAGACAGATTCTTGGTGTCGGAGTCCATCATTATGCAAGAGTTAATAGTAGACTATAGCATCCTTCCCTGGGGGGGTTTGGATCACTGACCAGTCCAACTGGAAGTAGACTTCCCAACCTCCCCGAAGAATAGACCCTTCAGATTTCAGAAATTCTAGATAGAACACCCCACTTTCAAGGAAAACATCAACCAGTGGTGGCAGAAGGAACAACCGGAGAAAGAGACAAGGATGTTCAAAATCTATAAAAAATTAAAGTACATCAAATTTAAACTCAAGGAGTGGAACAAGGAAATCTTTGGGAACATAAACCAACAGAAGAAAAATATTGAAGACAGAATGAGTATACTCCAGGAAGTATGCATAGCAGAGGGCTATACAGAGAATCAAAAAAGGAAGAGATCCAAATGACTCGAGAATGGAAATGGGAGGCAATATGCCAGCAAGAAGAAATTATATGGCACCAAAAGTCCCGAATCATATGGCTAAAGGAAGGAGAAAGGAACATCATGTTTTTTCATAGAACAACCATTTCCAGAAGAGCCCACGATAAATTCCTAAAAATTAAGGATCGTGAAGGGATCGAGAGAGAATCCCACAAGGAGATTGAAAATAGTCTCGTAAGTCACTTCCATAGGATAGCCCAAGAACCCAACAAAGTCGAATGCAGTCCATCCAAAGGATAACTCAACACACCCCCCATCTAGTCACAGAGGAACAAAATACAATCTAAACAAACCCATTGCTAAGGAGGAAATTGATCAGGTAATCCAGGAGATGCCCAATGGGAAATCCCCAGGTCCAGATGGTTTCATAGTGGAATTCTTCAAATCCTGTTGGAAAGTGATCACAAATGATATTTATAGGGTGGTGGAGGACTGTAGAGGGTCGGCCTCCATCCTAAAAGTGCTAAATGCCACAATTATTACTCAAATTCCCAAGGAAAATGAAGGAAAGACTATCCACTGGTACAGACCTATAGCTTTATGCAATGTGGTTTACAAGAAAATTTCCAAAGTCATAGCCAATACATTGAAACCCCTCCTACCCAAGCTAATTTCACATGAACAGGCGGGCTTCGTGGAAGGAAGACAAATCATGGACAACATCATCCATGCCCATGAGCTAATCCACACCCTGAAAATCCAGAGGAAAGGGGGGATGATAATACAACTTGACCTAGCAAAAGCGTATGACAAAATTAGTTGACACTACATGGTCAAGACTCTGGAAGCTTTTGGTTTCACCTAGCATTGGATCAGATGGATTGTCAGCCTAGTCTCAACGACAAGCTACTCACTCTTAATAAATGGAGCCCCAGCCAAACCTTTTTGGCCTACGAGAGACATCAAACAAGGAGACCCGCTTTCCCCCTTCCTATTCATTTTGATGATGGGAGGTCTCAGCCGAAGCATAAAAAGCGCAACAGCAGCAAAAGAAATAACATGCATCAAACCTTTGTAAAACTGTCCAACTTCCACACACCAACAGTTCGTGGATGACACCCTACTCCATGGCACACACACAGTCAAGAAAGAAAAGGACTGTAAAATAATCTTAGAAGAGTTTGAGGAAGCCTAGGGTTCTGAGATCAATCACTCAAAATCTATGATCTATTTCTTCAACACCAACCCAACAATCCAAAGAAACCTGGCAAATATTTTGGGATTTGAGTGCAAAACACTCCCAACGAAGTACTTGGGCATCCCCCTGACCGACAGGGCATACAAAATGGAAACATGGGAAGGAGTGATCAACAAGCTACAAGAGAGGGTGAAAATTTGGACGTACAGATCCCTCAACATAGCGGGAAGACTCATTTTAACCAAGAGGATTCTGCAAGCAATTCCAACCTATATGATGTCTATATTCCCCACCCCAAAGGGATACTACAAAAAATAAGAAACATACAAAAGGAATTCCTATGGTGAGGAGCGGAAACAAATATTAAATGGGCCCTAGTGGCCTTGGAGAAGGTATGTAAACCAAAAAGAAAAGGAGGCCTGGGGCTACATGACCCACAAGTAAGCAACGAAGCCTATGAGGCAAAATTCTGGTGGTGATGGGTCAAAGAAACTTCTACACCATGGGTAAACCTTTGGAAGGCCAAGTATGCCCCGGACATAAACGTCCAGGACTGAATCCGCTTTAGGGGCAGCAGGGAGGGATTAGCCATCTAGACCCTAGCTTGACGCAACAAAACCTGAATCCAGACACAGCTTTTGGGAAGTAAGGAATGGTAAAACAACCAGATTCTGGGAGGATGCATGGCAATAGGAAACCAGAATGGAAAATCCAAACAAGGAGGAACTCCAACAAGACATGATCGCGCAAGGCAAAACCAAGGTCTACCACTACTGGAAACAAGAAACAAAGTGCAACAGATGGAGAATCTGGGACGATCTTAGTTCACAAAATAGAGACCGGACCGCAACAATCGTGAAAGAGGTGGAGGAGGAACTAAAGAAAAGGACACTAACAGTCTCAGAAGAAGAGGATCAACTAAGATGGGGCCAAAAAAATGGCGGGGAATTCAACTTGAAAAAAGCCTGACATTACATCGCGGATTAGGACCAAGAAGATCCAGCGCAACAGTGGGATAAGCTTTGGAAAAACCCCCAATGGCCAAAAATAAAAATTTTCAAATGGTTAGTACTTCATATAAACGAATTCTAACTTGGGAAAACTTAAGGAAAAGGGGTTTCATTGGCCCGTCATGCTGCCACCTCTGTCAAGCTAAGGAATAAACAACAAATCATCTACTCAATGAATGCAACTACACAGCAAGGATCTGGGACTGGGCGACAGGTATCTTTCGACAGTCCAATAGGATCTGAGGTAACATCTGCGCAACTATTAATACCTGCAATGAGAATTACAACGAAAATGAAGAGGTGAACTTGTGTTAGACTCTCATTCTAGGGATGATCATATGGGCAATTTGGAAAGAAAGAAATCAGTGCATCTTCCAGAATGAGAGCCAGCCTGAAGGGAAACTCAAGGAAACAATAATCTCTCAGATAAGAGAAACTGTGTAGAGCCGCAACTGCCAGATGGTAAGAGCGCAACTCACAGGCGAGGACTCTCGAGTCCTCAAAGCTTTCCACTTAAAAGACAGGCGCAACCGCACTCAAGCAAGGCAGCCAGAGCAACTCCAAATAAGTGAGCGCAAATGGAACCCCCCTCCAGTAGGGTCCCTCAGGTTGAATTTCGATGGGGCAACAAAAGGAAACCCAGGTATGATAGGAATGGGAGGGGTAATCAGAGATAGTGACGGTAACATAATCCGGCTGTACGCGAAGAGTATGGGAAATCCAACCAACATAGCAAAGTTCGGAGCCCTAGAAATGGGCCTCAAGATTCTAAGTCGTGAAAGGATGACAAGTACCATCGTGGAAGATGAATCCAAAATGGTTATAAACACAGTGAAGAGACTCCAAAATGGCACCAGATTGGAAAAGATTCAGAGGCACTAATGCTTAGCACACTCCCTGCAAAAAATCCAGGAGCATATGCAAATAATGAACATAGTGAAGTTGCGTTGGGTACGCAGGTCGGCAAATGGAATGACAGACATAATCGCTAACAAGGGGATTAGCAAAGAAGGACCAAAGATAGACACTACCTGGAGTAACATCCCGAACGGGTAGTTTACAACAGACTGCATCCAACTAGCGACAATACTGTGACGGCAGCCAAAGTACGAAAGGCCACATCAAGGAAGGAGGCGCAAGACCAATTGGAGGGAAAAAATGATCCATGTAGAATATAATTGCCCAACACTCGACCACAAGTTACAATGCAAACTCAGAACACACAACAGAAGGGGGTACGACACTAAGGTCTTGTCAATAGAAAGAAGTATAGAGGTAGAACGTGGGAAGGTATAGACGACATTCAACAGGCCGCAAATGATGACAGGCAAAAGGTGTTTCCATGGACCAATATGGATACACCTTACCTAAGCACATATACAAGAAATAACACAGTTTGTGGTACAACGAACAGGGGCAAGGGTCAGGGTAGGGTTTACGACCGGGCCATCGTGATCACACATACCGAGACAGGGAAAAAGGACAGGAAGGCTCACCTATAGGGGGAGACCATGATTGCTAGGATGAGCCCGTAGCTAGGGAAATCCCATAAGAGCAGAGGCACCAAGAATAGATACATACAGGAAAAACGCAACTGCAGAAGCTGCCACAAAAACAAGGGTTGTGTAGATAGGAACACGAGGAGAAACCAAGGAAAAAACTACCACAAACCAGCTGAGATGGTATGTATGAATAGAACACACAATAAGAGAAACCCCCAGGGGAAAGAACCTCCGACAAGCCCTCAGAGGATTACAAGGATGGAACAAGTGGCCAAAGATGCCAAGAGTACCTTTCATATGCTGGTTGAACCAAAAGGAAAAGCAACCATCATCAAATGGGACAAAGAAATCAATGCTACATGCAAAGATAAAGCGTGGGAGGAACTGATTCAGAAACCGGACTAGATCATAGATCCAAGGGCTACGCAGCCCAGAGAAAACATCTACCACAGAATGGTGGAGATGGCATGGTGAACAAAGATGCTAATAGGCAAGGTGGGCAGTGAAAGGAAAGATGTCAGCCGAAAGGATAACAAGGACCACAAAAAACTGCTAAAAGAGATCATGAGTTGCCTCAGCAATCTGGAAGCCAGTACAAAATGACTAGTTGAGGACCAGAGGGACCAGAAGGAGAAGATGGAGCGAGTGATGGTGGCAGCTCACATAATCACTCCACATAATTATTTACTACTCACATAATCATTCAACTGAAGCTTCTGTGATGGTAGCGACTCTATACAATCAACAATTAAAATCCAATCCAAATATAAAGCTTAATCTAAATTTCTAATTTTGTTTTTTTGGTCATTTTTATAGTTTGCTTTTGTCCGAAATCCTGTGAGTAATGGTTAAATATGTAAATTTGAGTGGCTAAGGTTGTATAATCGGAGTGCCCATGAAGTTTTTCAACATGTTGACTCCATTTATACATTCAAAAATGCAATTTAAATAACAAAAAATAACTATTTTGTCCAAATTTACATAGTCAAATTCATACCAAAAAACCTAAAACATATAACGTTTAACCAACGCCCAAATATAACACTCAACACATTGGCTACCCTATGCAACACAATCGTTCCCTCCTAAACAAGGCCTCAAATGTTAGGAAACATCCCAAAATCTATTCAGAAGAAATGGAATGCACCGGATTCATGGCACGAACTATTTTTAATTTCCTCTTAGAGTGTAGTTTAGAGGGGTGGGGATAATATGGAGACAAATATATCAGTATGCCTAGTTCAAAAGTTTACAGTTTTTTTTTTTTTTGGATATTATCTGTTTAATTTTGGTTTAAATCTGATTAAAAATTATTGGATTTGAAGATTTGAGTGGTAAAATTGTATAATTCTAATATTCTCGAAATTTTCAATACCCTAAATTTATTTATGCATTCATAAATGCAATTTAAATAAGAGAAAATTATGATTTAATCCAGATCTATATCATACAATTCTAGTGAAAAACACCAAAACTTAAAATTTTTAGACAATACCTAATTGTAATTCATTCTTCAACCTCCAATTAAATTCAAATTGTAATAATACTCCCAAAACATTAACCACTTATTTTATATTTAAAAATATATCTCTATACACAAAAGTAAAGCAAACTAGTGTAAAGTCAAGAGCAAACTCAATGCTAGATAATAAAGCAATATACAAGAAACACAAAATATGTAGAAAAACTCGTCTCCTTAATTAAACAAATATTCAATGGAATTGCATCAAAAAGTACAAGTGAGGCTTTAAAGACTTCAAAATCAAGACAAACAACACTATTCGTCGACGACAGTAACCAGTTATGGATAATGGAGCCTTTTTATATATAAAATCCGCAGAGCATTACGAATTCTCAGTGAAGTATAGATCAATTAGTCTCTATGCACTAGACTGATCAACTTCAATAACTGAAGTTCGCTCTCTATGAGTAGATACTTACGCTAGTGATCCATTCTAATCAACGTTCGCCCCTCTGTCTTCTGCGATGTTCTTGGTCATTTACTACCTGGAATAGAAATACCACCATGCTCTTGGTAAGTTACTACCTGGAATAGAAATACCACCAGCTCATTCATTATTATTATTCAAATAGCATGCTTTTCCCTAATTTTCAAACTGTTTTTAAATTAGCAGTAAAATTAAAGGAAGTCACTCAGTAACTGAGAATATGAAAGGGTAGGAAGTTGGAATTAAGTTTGTTAATCATTTGAAGGTAGTAATTAGATGGATATATAGTAATTTTTTAATCATATTAAATAAATGTTAAAAAGTAAATAGATTAATTGAAATCCTCAAAAATATAAAAAAGTTTGATTTGGATGAAAGATCAAGACTATACTATACCATACCATACCATCTTCCATTGATAAAATTTATGATTAAATGTGAACTTTTGACCTAATTAATACACTTAATACACTTAATATTATTCATATAATTTTGTCACAAATTGGTACTTTAGCTGAAATAAATATTTCGTTTGCGGTTTCCAGAACCATTATCAGAATTTCCGTGGCTGTGCTTAATCATAAGCAGAACTACCCATCGGTAGGCTCATTAGCTACCATTGACTGTCTACCTGTACATGGATACTGTATCTTCTATAACGTTAATACTGTATTTGTGTGAAAACAAATTCGGATCATCGTTTTAGCATACCTTCTTCACCTATTTCTGTTTCTGGTGTTTGGCTGTCTATTTCCAGCTTATCGGTATTAAACTTCAACTTTTCTCCGCTTGTTTTCCGCAGAAGCTATTTGTTGATCATCAAATGATGCCACAGTGCCTATTTATATCACAAAGACACTTGAAAATAACTAAACACACAAGAGCTCATGACTTCTTCAAATTCTGCATATTCAAAATAAAAACACAGAAAAGTTCATAAACACCATTACCTCCCGTTTCTTGCGTTTCATTGGGACTCGGACAATCCATCACAGAAAACCCAAGATATTTTGAGGATCTCAAACCTTAAACGCAGAATTTCTTCTCTTTCCTTTAACCGTTTCTATCTAAACAACTACTCAAATGTAATGTTCAAACAGTATGTTCTATGGCAACGATAGTTAGTTTATATGAGCTGATCCCTTACTGCTAATTGCAATGGAGAAAAATAAAATGTTTTAAGCAGGACGGGAATCGAGGCACATTCAAGACACGGTGTCACGAAAGGGAGTGGGATAACTGGGTAGCAATCTTTTTTCTGAGGTATTTTTCTGGCAGGTTTTTAAGTGGTGTGGTTTTAAATTTCTGGTTAATTTAGAATTTTGGTCCATTTTTTGGCATTTGGGTTGGTTAAAATGGTGAAAAGCTCTAGAATAAAGTTCTGAAATACATATATGAAGTTTTTATCCATATAAAACTCAAACTACTTCTAAAAATCTGACAAGATTCAAACTCATTTTTAATCTAAAAACACAAATCACACAAATCTGTTTGCTCCCCATTTTTAACTTAAAAACGAATCTGTTTGCTCCCTAGTTAACTTTCTGACAAGATTCAAACTCATTTTTAACCTTAAAAACACAAATCACACAAATCTGTTTGCTCCCCATTTTTAACTTAAAAACGAATCTGTTTGCTCCCTAGTTAGCTTACTCCGTCACGAAAGCAGACACCACCGACCTCTGAATTCGACAACCAAGGGATTTTATCTTCAAACAAAAAACGTTAATATTAATTAATTAAAAGCTTTCATACACAACTCTAGAGATCACAACTCAGACGCTTCTAATAGACTTCCTACGAGAGTCTGTATAGACCACGACTCTGACATTTTCCTACCAACCACATACAGAAGTTGAGGACTGGTAGGATGCAGTTAATCTAGCGAAAATAAATTTTAATTCAGATTATCTTCTTACATACCAAATATTAGGATAATGAACCAAAACCACTAAATTCAACTGTAAGTAGGAATCAGACTCGGTCCTGTTACTGCCCATCAAAATTAACAAGAGCAAGTGGGAAGGGTTCTGCAACGTCGATTGTATGACACCCGGATTGATTTTACATTTACACTTAACTATAAATTCATCATAATTTTGCAATACATATATTTAAAACTGAAAACCATAAGCTCCTGCCATCAAAACTGCAATTGTTACCAAACGCAATAAAAATGCAAATGCACAAAATGCAGAATAGGGAGCGGATTACCAAGGAGTGTCGACAAAGGAAATTTTGACTGCCTCAACCGTTCAACGCTATTATTCAGGTTCTTTCGCTTTGTAGCTATTACTGGACTTTCCTCAAACACGTGTTCCATCATATTCAAACCTGGCCCAGCCACTTCCTTTACAATCTCGGCGACAATGTCGTATTGAACCAATTTTTGAAATATGAACCGCAGATGGAGTGGAACCTGATCAGCCAGCCTCAGCCTTACAACCTTCCAGTAAGCAATGAGGCTAATCTTCAACTCAAAGGCGGCCTCGAGCTCGCCACTGCTGAGCTTTGGCACGTTGTCCAAATTAATTTCTCCAATGTCTTCAATACAAAGAGTGCGTAAGTTTCTTTTAATGGCGGCAACGAATTCTTTCTTCCTTTCCTGCAATTTGAATAAGGATTTGGAGTAGCAAGGACTCATGGTGAAAACTATAGCCTTCTCCATTTCCATCATATCTTCAACATACTTAATGCATTCATCTTTTTTTCTGCCAATGAGACCTTAAAAATATCTCCTTGATAATGACTGCAACGTTGGATAGCTTTCTGTTTGGAAATCAATCACACGACTTATAATTTTGTCCAGATACTCGCAGAAATGGATTGCTAAGTATCTGCTTGTCTCAGACACGGAATCAATACGATTCTTCAACAATCTTACAAAAGCTGGATGAGGTAAGAAGTTTGGAAGAGTGATGCCCTGTGCGTCTTCCATTAACCTTA
>JASDQU010206016.1:14889-25042 GCA_032191745.1 Picea mariana
TTCCTGCTAGTGTGCTTATTTTACTACAAGAGTGCTTTCTTTTATTTCTTTTATGCAAGTTTTTTTCTTTCATGCAAGTGTTCTTCCCTTTCTCAAAGTGTGTTTATTTTTCCTTCCAGTTTGTTTACTTTCATACACGTGTGAGTTTTATTTCGTTCATGCAATCGTATTTTATTTTATGCTTTGATTTCTTTCCTGCGAGTGTGATTTATTTTATGCAAGTGTGGTGTGTTTGGTTTGCACAAAGCTGCTTTAAATATGTGTTTCATTTTTTAGGTAGTCGTGATTAAAATCTTAAAAATATATATATAATAAAATAAAAAAATTGGGTGTTTTAAGAACCCCGGACACTAATCTATGTGTGAGGCAGGATCCATCAACCAGCAGAATGAATTCGAAGGTGACCATTAGTTTGGAAGAACTCTCTCAAATCCTAGCATCAGCTGGGATTTCTTCTTTTCAGGGAGAACACATCTTGACAATAGTCAAGAACTTATCTACCTCTTCAAAAATGATAAAAGAACCAAAGTCCCATGAGCTACAAAAATATTCTCTTTCCCAAACTACAGAAGGAGCTGAAAAATTGGAGACTACATCAGATGGAGAGTGACCATTAAGACCTGAAATTGAGGAGTTCTTAGTAAATCCTATATATACTTCAGAAAGAAATCACCTAGAAGAAGAAGATTTGCATGGAATGATGAAGGAGGGCATAGAAATTATTGTTGATAAACATCAAGATTACATTGAAATTTGGTTTTAAGAGGTCATCAGGTCACAATGCTATTCTCTTCTTCAACACCTTCTGATGCCAAAACAAGTAGGTTGGTTGGTTCTTCATATCCAGATAATCGCTGCGGTAAATTTTTCATATGTGGATATGGGTATGTTTCTTATCTTGCTTCGCACATGGTTATATTGGAAAAGTTCTTACACTTGAATAAAGATTTTCCTTTCTTTTTAGGTAGAGTAGGATAATGAATAAATGTTGTATGTTGTTAGTTTATCTTAAAGTTTAATACAACCCCACTTTGTGTTTTCTTTTTTAATAAAGGAACTAAGACAAAGATAGTATTGATAGTTCAATACTAGAAACCAAAACATTTCCGGATCTTTATTTTCCTTATTACATGCATATTTCAGACCATTGGTAAGGCCAACTTTAATACATTATGGGGATTTGCTTAAATTTTCAAGGTATACATAGTAATACCTATAGGTAACTTGTACATCCTAGTTTCATATCAAAACTTGTTATTCAAGCATCCTTATCAAATAGTAGCAGGAGAGTGGATGCCACTCCTACTTATGAGGGAACACTACTATAATTATATATGAAGAATATAGACTTAGGGACTAGAGACACCTTTAAGTCATTCTCTTACAGCCTCATCCACTACACATTAAGTAAGTTTGACCATGATATGTCTTTGGACTAATATAAATGCATAAGTCTATTTTTCATGCGAACAATCTTTTATGGGCAATTTATAGAGTGTCCTCCAATCCATGTACCATGCCATTCCATAAAAAGGTTTTCAGATTTTCCTCCCCATCTCATTGCGAAAGTAATACATACCTGCAAATATTAAGGGTGGTGGTAAAGGTTGTAATATGGGTGTAAGAGGCTAACCCATCAGGGTAATGAATAGGTCTACTGACAGTGGATACCAGCCTATGGTATGACTAGGAAAACCCATCAGGGTACTGAACAAGCTCGTTCGCAATGGGGCATTCTACCTGGAAGAGGATATTTCCTAGATATCAAAGTTACCCCATCGGGGTACTGAATAGGCTTGCTGGAAATGGGTTCTGAATTTGATGTCTCTTACTGTGCCTAATCTATATTTGTATGTATGAAAAATATACTTATGTAAATCATTAAGAAGAAGCATGCATGGTTGAAGAAAAAAGGCTAAATAAATCTCATCTAATTGCCATTTGAGAATGTCTGTAAGTTGCACTTAAGACCCTGTCATCTAATTCATACTACACCTAGGATGTCACTATCCTAGAACTGGGACCAATAAGTTTAGGAGTCTAATGAACTCAAAGAAAACTTTATCCATATTACTTGAATGACAATAATCCTTTGAGAATGTAAGCAGGGATGATTGGTTTCCTATGGGTTTTATAGATCATTTCTACCCTCATGTTTTCTAACCAGGGACATGAAGAAAATCCCCTATCACAACTTATATGGTCTTCATGAGCATAAACTGTTACTAGCTGACAAAATTGTTTACATTGAGAAATATGAATTAGTATGGTGTCATTTTGGTTATTCCCATAACATAACATTAATACTTCTTTTTTCTAAGTTCTAGTTTTTCTTAGAATAATAATGTTGGTTTCATTTTCCTTAAGATTGCTTACTAACTATTGTTGACAATACAAAAAAACATTTTTCAAATGAATGAAAGGTCAGTCCCAATTAATTCATGGCACAAGGACGTGCCATATCTTCGGTTTGAGAGGGATTTCTTGAGCTAAAAATTGTTCATTTGTATACCAAGTTTATGAGATGAAGCAATAGGATTTCTGTCAATTTCCGTCAATTTCTGCAATGAAACTGTTTTCTGCAATATCTTAGGCTAATTATGTCAGTAGTCATTCATATTTGCATGTTATTTGATTAACCATATAATGTTGGAATAATTTTGTAACCTCTTAAGTGTATGGTTGATAAGCATGTTTTACATCATAATTTACAATTCTGACCATTTCGTAGGAGCACTCGAAGTACGAGTGGCAAGTCCAATATAAAACCTCTAAGTACTTCGGATCCTATTCAATTGTCTTCCAACCATGAGAGCCCCCACAAAAAAACTCAAAGAAAATTCTACAAAGGAGTCTAAGCCTGATAAAGAGATCAAATCTGAACTTATCACACCGAGTCTTCCTCAAAAAGACATTGTTACCCCCTCTTCTCAGATTCCTACACCTTCTAAATATGGCATACCTTCTACATCTACTAAGGATCCTAAGCCTTCCTCTCTTGAGAACTTGCAAAAAGAGAATGCTCGATTGCTCCAACATTTGGTAGAACGTGAAACCATGGATCCTCATTTGTATCATGATAATGTTGTCCTTCAAGCAAAGGTAAATTATCTTCAGTGATTGGCCGATCAAATGAATACCACCACCAACAGTCTAAGGATGCAGTTGAAGCATCGGAGAAGACCGAAGCCAAAGTCTCTAGGGCATGAGGGAGAGGCCTCTAAAGATAATCTACCCCCTCCTTCACAAGTATAGCTATGTCTGGCGACCCATTTTTGTTGCAAAGGGACCTACAAATTCTTAGGCATGGGGGAAATGATGACTCTGTGTTTTGCATGTTTTTTCGATGCCCAAATCTCTTTTGCATATGGAATTTATACGCTCTATGCTTTTATTTATCTCTTTTCGAAGGTATTATCAGGTTTTGTGCATCAATTTGTCATGGGACAACATGAGGTATGTGTAATCGTTGTTTTGTGATGATTTTATGCTAATTTATATTCAATTGAGTGATTAGGATTTCTTAACATTTCTCATTTGCTTGCAACATGCCAAAAAACGTGATACAGTCCTTCATCCAGTCCTTCGTCCAGTCCTCCATCTATCCCTTTTCTAGACAGTGAACTTTGAGCTCAATTTGTGGGAGGATGAAGTTGAATCAAAAAAAAATGGCACATGGGTTTTGTGCCTAATATGTTGAATTAGGTCCTTGGTGGGTTATTTCCTAAAATTGTGGACAGATTGAGATTAGTTCGTAGTCCTCGATCCGTCCCTCCATCCATCCCTCCATCTGGTACTCCATCCAACCCTCCATCTGGCACTTGGAGCACAGTGACGCAGTTTGAGGTTGGCATATTGGCAGGCTTCTCTAGGTGAATCGGATACATGGGTTTTGTGCCTGTTCACGCCCTCCAACTATGGAACCCATCACATTCATATTTGAGCAGTTTCATCGACCGTTATTTTGAGTGCACAAAGTTGTTGGAGGAGATGCATTATGTTGCTAAAACTTAATGAATTTTTGTTTTTAGAGAGCGTCGACCCTTTCATTGGTCGGCCTCTCAAGCTGTGTACAAACTCTATATATACTTGTTGATCTATGCCACCAGATACATGATTTTTATATACATATAGACATTATCTTGGATTTTTTCCTTGTAAACTCTGTTTTGGTGATTAATATTAATGCTATGTTAATTCTGTGACTGTGTTTTTCATTGGAGAAGTGCCACGACTGTCTGGGGGGGGGCACTAGTGGTATGGATAACTTGTTAATTGTTGTACATTTATATTTTAGTAGCTAACTCTCTTGTATGCAGGTTCTTTTCCAGAGTTGTATTTATGTTTATATATTGCTTACAACTCACTCGTAGTTGTTTATAATTAAGTGTCCATACTCTAACATATGATATATTTTATGAAAATCATGTTTTATTAATATATATATGTCCATAGTTATCTAACTGAGCACTCATGTACAAGCTCTTTTCTTTGTTTTATAAACTGAAAAGCACTTTGCAGATTAGCCATTTAGACAGTATCTACTTCATTAAGTTGTAATCCTCGAATACTACTTGTTGGTTTGCATAAATTGTTAATTCTATTTCTAGCATCAATATTGTTATCACTCCAAGAAACTCCTTAGGGTTGTAGTCTAAGGATGCTTGGTAACTTAGAAATAATGGTTTTTATGTGTTTGGGACAATGGGGTCTTTAATGATTTGTATAAGAAACAACTCATCACACATCTAAAGATACAGTTCTTTCAGTAAACAATAATCAGATCAAATAATTGAAAGAGAGTATGGAGAACACTATTCTTGATTTGCCAATACAAGTGAAAGTAGGGCTTAATACAAGACAGCAAGGAATCCTTTAATTTCAAGCCTATGAGTTCAATAAAGAGGTAACAGTCTTTATGAACTAAAATAAACTGAAACAAAGTACAGAAAATGAAAAATGGACAATTCTGATACTGTAAACGAAAGGAAACTGAACTTTATTTCTACAAAAAGAGTCTATACAGTGGCATAAAATATCTCCCAGTTTGAACCCTTATCTCATATCAAAATTAGGCATTTATAGCCTCTTACAATTGGTTTTACAAATCCTAAAAACATGGATCTGTATTTAATAAAAGCAATTCGAATCAAACTAAACAACTTGAAGATAAAGACTTAACAACTAAACTTAGCACTCGAATTGTCTTCATTATCAAAAATTCGCCATCTGCATCCTTCAGCTCCTGGAATCTTTGATGTGATGCAATGTGGCAAAACACCTGTCTTGACAGTTGGATTTCTCTCAACGTTCATGGTCGATATTTGAGGAAGTTTGTTTTACATGTGACTTCCAAAATTTCCTCAAATCTCTAATGTTGAATCCTTTGTAAGCAATTTGTATTCCCTTGATACTCTGGAACTCCTTCATAACCTGTGAGAAATTACCTGTTCTGTCCTTGGCCTCCAAAAACGCTTTTCTAGCTTTCAACAGCTAACTCGTTTAATATTTCGTTGGTTAGTTGGTGAAAGCACTGTCTTTCACCAGCGAACGGGTCATAAAATATTGCTTTGCGCTGGTGAAAGCCCTGAATGCGCCCAAAACAAGTTTTCACCTTCAAAATTTTGATTCCATCAAAACTCAATGTGTCTCTGATTTCTCACCTTGCATATTAACAGCGACTTGATCAAGTGCCTTCAGATCTGGATGGGATTTTTGACTTTGTTTTTGTTTCAATCTTCTTGTCTGCCTTTTAAGGTGTTTGGCAAGCCACCATAGGCTATTGTACTCTTTGGTGAGTTTCTTCTTTCTTTTCTTCTCTTTAACACTTTCCTGAGCTAGTCTCTCAAACGCAGCATTGGTTTTTGCAAAGTTATCAGACAACTTCTTATAACTTTTTTTGATTACTCGTTCCAAAACCTCTTGCTGAGCGATTACCTCTTTCAGATGCTTGATTTTCTGAGATTTCTTTGACTTAGAACTTCTTGATGTTTCTCCTTCCTTTGTATGATTGAAAGTCTCATAGTTTTGTGCAAACTCAGTTGACTGCTCAGGACTCTTAGTGACAGGGCATTGATCTTGTTGCTCTGATTCTGAGTCTGTATAGGGCAAGTTTAATATATTGGTTCTCTTCTCTGTAGGCTGCTCTGTGGGATGTTCTGTAGTGGTCTCAAAGCTTAACCTTTTCTTCGACCTGTGAGGCTTGACTACAGAGATTCTGTCTTCTGGAGGTCCTGGCAGGGTCCTCCTCTTCCTTAAACTACTTTGAGGAGTCAATTGTTTCTTTGAACCTTTCCCCTGTTCATTTGCAGGTTGAGTTTGTGTTTCAAAACCCTCCCAAAATAAGAAATGCTGCCAGCTCCTTCCATGCTATTTTAATTCCTCCAGAATGATCAATTTAATGAGGCCGAAGTGTCATAGTGTATTCTTCATGCTTAGGGGTTGAGCCCTGATTTTCTTGTAGACCTTAGTTAAACTCTTATGTAAGAAAAAGGGCAAATTGAGGAGAGTCTTGCCTGTGAAATGGTCCAGGAGCTTAAAATGGTACATCATGAGTTTGTCATATCTTCCCTCTGAGGTAATGTAGAGTTGGATGCCCTTAAACAGCTCCTGCCACTCCTCTTCTAGATAGGAAACCGGCATGCCCTTCTTCCATGCGTTGTGCTTGAACTCTTCCTTTAAATAAGCTCTGAAATTCAAGTTTTTGGTGGCAGTGGTTTTGAACCAACTCTGGCCCAATCTTGGTAGGCTGTTTGCTGCAGCAATGGCATCTTCATCTACTATGATTTCCAAGGCCCCAACACGAGCCTTATTCCCATCGAAAGTTTTGGCAAAATCTTCTGCTGTCGACTGGTGGCAACCATTTTGCAACCTCTCAACGAATTCAATACACCCTGCATTTGAAAAATGTTTCTGGACTTCGGGATGTGTCTGTAAAAAAGATAGGTTGTCCAGCTCTTTTCTGAGTAGGAAACCACTACGTCTCCTCACCATTCTGTAGCTTGAAAACCCCAACAATTTTGTATATCAACCCCTGCAACTGTTGTTCGAGCCGAGGTTTTGCGCTGTTGAAAGCACTTGGGAGTCGGCTCTGTTTTCTAACATTTGAAAATTTAACAAACCTTCGTGAACAATGTGTGATATGGAAGCAATGCTCTGATTTGATGTTGTCAGCCCAGCAGTACAGACTCTATACCTGAGTTGTTGGATTCGAAATTACCATTTCCAGCGCCATGAGTGTGCAGCATGTGTCACTGAACAAGATTTGCATCGTAATCCTATTTTTATGTGCAAAACTGAGTCTCCATCATTACCCACTTTCATCAGCGCATGATTTAGATTTGCATGATGTGGGATGATCGGATCATCATTAGCTTTTAGAAACATGGATAACACGCACGTGATTCCCGCTTTCTCCAGCTAACGGCCCATGGAAAACGCCTCTTAGCTGTCAATACTTACCGCTTTCACCAGCTAATGATCCTGTGGAAAACCCCCTTTAGCTTTTGAAAGTCATCACTTTCACCAGCGCACGATCCCGTATGAACTGCTCCGTAGCTATGGAAAGTTTTCACTTTCACCAGCGCACAACCCGCGACAATGCTTCTTTGGATATTTTGAAATTCAACACTTTCACCAGCGCACCGACCTATGAAAGACGCTCCTTAGCTGTTGCAAGTCGCCGCTTTCACCAGCTAACACTCATCTTTTGGACACACGTTAGCTGTTGAAAGAAAATTATGAAAATTTTGAAAAGAAGACTTTTATGGGTCATCTTATTTCTAAGACCAACAACCAAAACCTAAGTTTTGCAGCTAGAAAAACTCAAAAATGAGTTGAGGATACTACCAATAGCCATGCTATCCATCAAAAAATGCGACCAAAGGGATGGGTACATTTTGGGAGCTAACATTTGGCTCCAACTGGGATGGGCATCTCCCTGTGAAGTGACCAAGAACCTAGCTAGACTCAGTAGCCTTATTACAACTTGAAACAAAAAAAAAATAGTTTGCTAGTACCATTGGGCATGAAGTTATTTGAATGATAGAAATAAAGAAAACATAACTGAAAAAGAAATATGTACAATTAGAACAGGGCTTCAAAGGAAGCCTTATGAGAAATAGATCTTCAGGAAGCGCCCGTTGAAAGGGCCACCCGCTACTGCCTCGCCTGAAAGATTTTGGAGAACAAAGGTGTTGTTATACTGCACCGCTGTTATGACAAAAGGACCTGTCCAGAGAGCCTCAAATTTACCGTGTTTCCCCTTCTCCTGCCTTGCTGCATCCCACTTTAAGACTAAATCCCCTGTTTTGAAGACATCTGATTTGACTTTCTTGTCGAAAGTTTCTTTGATTCTTTCTTGATGCAATTTTGTTTTTTCCAAGAGTTGCTCTCTATCTTGCTGTAGTTCTACCAAATTATGAATTCTCCTGGTCAAATCACTTGGTTCAGAATCAGTTTCTTGTAAGAACTCTTCAACCGGAAATGCAAGTTTAACAGGAAATATGGCCTCAGTACCATATACCAACTTGAAAGGAGATGTACCAATTGATTTCTTACATGTAACCCTGTCAGCCCACACAGCAAACTTCAGTTTGGAATCCCAACCTCTGGCATTTTGTTCAAGCAGCTTCTTTATGATTCTGACTAAACTCTTGTTGGATGACTCAGCTAAGCCATTCCCTTGTGGATAGTAAGCTATGGAATGTACCAACTGAATTCCCAGCTCTTCACACAATTTCACCAAGTGTTTATCTTTGAATGCGGCAGCGTTATGAGTGACCAATCTCTTGGGACAGCCAAATATAGCAAATATGTTTTCTTGCAGAAAATTTATGATGACATTATGATTGGTGTTCCAGGTGGGAATAGCCTCAATCCACTTTGTAAAGTAATTGGTGGCAACCAGGATCCACCGGTGCTAACCACTAAAAAGCGGATGGATTTCACCTATGAAGTCCAGGCCCCACTGCTGGAAAGGCCCTGTGACCACTATAGGTTTGAGGGGAAGAGACTTTAATTGTTGTTTACCTTCGAATCTCTGACACTTGTCACACATTTTCACAAACTCATATACATCTGAAAATAATGATGGCCAGTAGTAACCAGATCTTAAGATTTTGTGTGCTGTAGTTTTCCAATAGTGATGTCCCCCGCATTCACTATTATGAAATTCAATCATGACCTTGGCTGCCTCATCTTGGTTTACACACCTTAACAATAAACCTATGGGATTTTTCCAGAACAACAAGTTGTCATTGATGCAGAAGTTTATAGCCTTGAGCTTCAAAGCCCTTCTTTGAGTCTTTGTCAAATCTGATGGGACTGATAAAGTTTGCAGAAACTGAATAATATGGTTGTACCATTTGCAATCAGCTAAGTGAGCTGAAACCTGCATTTCCTCACCTTCTTTGTTCTCTGAAGACTGAATATTTTCTGCATTAATACTCATCAGGTTTATTTCAAGCAGCCTGCAATTTTCCCCTGCCAGAAGTTTGGCAAGGCCTTGACCTTTCACTAATTTTGCTGGTTTGATTTCAACATCGAATTCAATCAACCTTGCTATCCACTTACTCCTTTTTCCATCAATGTCTGGTTGGACAAGAACATCTTTAACTGAACTGGAGGGAACAAAAGCTATTACCTTTGCCTGAAGAATGTAGACCTTGAAATATTTCAGTGACTTGACAAGTGCATATGCCTGTTTCTCCAACAATTCATTATTTACCTCTACGTCTCTCAAAACCTTACTGAAGAAGGCAATCGACTGCTCCTGATCATCAGCATTTTTCTGCAAGAGTACTGTTGCGATCATATCACTTGAAGCAAATGAAAAAATATAAAATACCTTGGATAAATCGGGGCTGATCAAAACAGGGGCTGTTGTGATGGCTTCCTTGATGGCATTGAACGAATGTCTGGCTGCTTCATCCCATTTTACCTCAGAGTCCTTTCTCAACATAGCAGTGATATGCTTCATGAGTTCAGCAAAATTTACTATAAACCTTCTGACAAAGTTAATAGTCCCAAGGAAAGACTGAATGTCTTTCTTTGATCTAGGAAGAGACAGATTTTTAATTGCTTCTACCCTCTTTGGGTCAATCTTAACCCCATCAGCTGAAACAATATGCCCAAGTAATTTCCCCTCCTTAAG
>JASDQU010206017.1:2324-13685 GCA_032191745.1 Picea mariana
CCATGGTGGAGGAGTATGCATCCATCATGCAAAATGATGTGTGGGAGGTTGTACCCAGGCTTGATGGGAAATCAATGATATCCTCCAAATGGATTTATAAGATAAAGTATGTTGCAGATGGAAGTATTGAAAAGTATAAGGCTTGATTTGTGGCGTGAGGGTTCTCACAGAGAGAGGGAGTTGATTATAGTGAGACCTTCACTCCTGTAGCTCAATATACTTTGATTCATTCTGTTATTTTGATTGCAGCATAGATGGGGTTGAAGATTCACTAGATGGATGTCAAAACCACCTTTTTCCATGGCATTATTTAGGAGGAGATTTATGTTGGAAGTCACTTGGTTTCGAGGCTTATAGTGGAGAGTCCAATGTTTGTCGCATAAAAAAGGCATTGTATGGTCTGAAGCAAGCTCCCAAAGCTTGGTATTCTTGCATTGATGCGTACTTGCAACATATGGGTTTCATGAAGTGTGATGAAGACCCCAACTTGTATTACATCATTGTTGATAGTGAGATGCTTGTGCTTATTCTCTATGTTGATGATTTGTTCATTACAGGTGTAGAGAAACTTATTGAGGGCTACAAGAGGGATCTTGCCTCAGAGTTTGACATGAAGTATATAGGGTTGATGCATTACTTTCTGGGGTTGGAGGTGTGGCAGGAAGAGGGGCATATCTTCATGGGACAAGGAAAATATACAGTTGATATTCTTAGCAGATTTCACATGGGTGATTGCAAACCCATGTACACTCCCATGGCGACCGACGGGAAGGAGATTTATTCCTCTGATTCCGGGTTGGTGGATCCTACATTATATCGTCAACTCATTAGTTCCTTGATGTATTTGGTCAATACATGACCAAATATTTGTTTTGTAGTTAATACTCTCATTCAGTTTATGGTGGAGCCTAGGATAGTACACTGGATAGCTGCAAAACATGTGCTTTGGTATTTGATGGGCACTATTGACTATGGTTTGGATTATGTTCATGGTGATGGAGTGAGACTTGCAGGATTCACAGATTCAGATTGGGCAGGTTCAGTCTCAGACAAGAAAATCACTTTAGGTTGTTGTTTTGGATTGGGTTCGGTTATTGATCCTGATTTTATGAGCAGAACAAAATGAATACATATTATTAAAATATGCTTAACAAAAAATAACAGAGATACAATAAAACTGTTTTTTTATTCAATAAAAAAATAAGCTGAAACTGTAAAATGCAGTGGAAAAGAAGCTTGCTAGAATGGTGGTGGATTATCTTTGAGAAGAGATGTGACGATTGCACTCATTCACAAGAAGATGGTTATAATGAGGCTCTAAAGACCTTTTACAATAAACATGAATGTCAAAAAGCCTAGACATCCAAAAACCTAACCCTAGGATATGAAGTGCCAAAAGTCATGTGGGCCCCGTTTGGGTAAGTTAGTACATCAACTTCCCGAGGTCGTAACTTTTGCATACGATCTCCATTTTAGGCGAACAATAGTCCATTGGAAAGATCTAACCAAGAAGAACAATTTTCGACTGGCCCAAGTCAATTCTTTTGATAGTCACTTGGGCCCCAAATCCCCAAAAAACGTCGTTTAGGGACTCAAAACGACCCTAGAAGTTTGGAACCCGAAAAACTGTCGAAAAGCTTCCAAGGTGGAAAGCTGTTTTTCGAGCAAGTGGAATAGGTGGGTGGCCACCGATATACACCTGGATCAATCCTCCCTCCTTAGGAAGAAATGGTCTCCATTGCTTTGAGTTCCCCCATTAGATGAAGAAATGTTTGCTGAATTTGGCCCCCGGTGAGCCACTTGCCTTGGTGCAGGAGTTGCCTTGCTTTGATGACTCAATAAAGATCGATCCTTTGCTGTAGAGTTCCCTTGATATCTGTGTCCAAAATCTGGTCACTAGATGCCTATTGCATGTAGTCAAGTTCGAGCTCTGTTGGTGTCCATTGCTTTGCTATCTTTGAGGTGTCCAATAATGGTGGGAAATATGACTGAAGGAGAGCCACGTTGAAGAATAGATGTAGAGCAAGGAAGGGGAGAATGTTGAGCTCAAAATAATTGTCACCCACAACCTTGGTGATGGTGTACAACCCATAACAGAGTGGGTGAATCTTCTGATGGGTCCCTGTAAGGAGTTTTCTCTGCAAATGCAACCAAACTTTGTCACCCACCTGAAACTTATGTGGCACCTGATGATGATCATGGCGCTGCTTGTACTTGGAATTAGACTTCTATAGAATATCCTGAACCTATTGGTGGATGTGCTGGATCCACTCAATGAACTAGGTGGCTTTGTTAGCTTCTGATGGAGAAGGGGACGATTTGGATGAGGTGGTTGCCAGGGGTAGTGCAACATCCATGGGGCCCAATGGTTGGAATCCCAACCCCACCTGAAGGGGCTATGGCCAGTTGAGCTATGCAGGGCTCGATTGTAGCTATGCTAGACATAGGGAAGACTCTCATCCCATGTGCGGGGGTGTTTTGAATTATACATGCACATGATATGTACGACAATTCGATTGATGACCTCAGTTTGGCCATTTGTCTGGGGGTGGAAGGAAGTAGATTTGGTGAGCTTGGTATCCGATAGTGACCAGAGGCTCGACTATAATGAGCTGAGGAACCGACTGTCATGGTCTAAGATAATGGTTTGTGGGATCCTAAAATGTACCCATACTCGTTCAAAGAAGAGCTTGGCAGTGGCTTCTATTGTGATGTTCTTTTTGCAGGTGGCTAGAATCGCCATCTTGGAAAAGGGATCAACAACCACAAAAACACAGTCATTTCCCCTCTTGGTGGATGGGAGGCTCGACATGTAGTCTATTGAGATGGATTTCGATGTCCTGTTAGGAGTAGGCAAAGGGGTGTATATGATCTATTTCTTAGTGGTCAGTTTGGTAATAGCGTAGGCAGTGGAGGACTTAATATACTTGCCGACATCCTGTCAAAGTTTCGACCAATGGAAATGTTTCTGTAGCACTGCCACTGTCTTTTCGACGTCAAAGTGTCCTACCACCTGACTGTAGTGAGCTTCCCAAATCAACTTCGCGCACTCGCTTGATGGAACACAGAGATAGCCCAGACGGCACAAAAACCCATCCTGAAGATGAAAATTAGCGACCACTGAGTTGGTGCCCAACATTTGGTAGGTGGTGGAGAAGTTAGGGTCTATCTCATAGAGGTAGGGCCATCTAGAGGTCTCGTGGCTGTAAGAGTCTAGCACCCTGGTGAGTGTCACGACTGGAGGTCGGCTGAGGCAGTCATCAACTCGGTTGGTACTTCCTGTTTTATACTTGATGTTGAGGTGGAACTGCTGTAAGTATGTTGACCACTTCTGATGGTGGTCATTCTACAACTTTCCTTAGGTCTGCATGAACTGTAGTGGCTTGTTATCAGTGTGGATGTCTGTCTCCTTCCTAAGAATGTAATGTCTCCACTAGCGGTAGGATTGCAAAATGGAGTACATTTCTTTTTCATAATTAGGGTACTTACAGACAACATCTGATAATGTCTCACTATGATATGCCATGGGGTGGCCGTATTGAGTGAGAACAACATCCACAACATAGTCTGAAGCATCTGTATCAATCTCAAAGGGATTCTACAGGTCTGGTAATGAAAGTATAGGGGATGAGCACAAACTCTTCTTTAAGTCATCGAAGGCTTGTTGTTGGGATAGGCCCCACACAAATTTTTCTTTACCACCACCCCTGGTTACTTGGCTGAGGGCCCATGTGATATGAGATAATCCCAACACGAACCTACTATAGAAATTGGCGAGGTCCAAGAAGATCCGAAGTTTATTGAGTGTGGTTGGGGTTGGCCAGTCACGGATGACCTAGATATTGGTTGGATCCACATGAACACCATGCTGATCAATGATGTAGCCTAAGTAATGGACCCTGTCCATGCCGAAGGAGAATTTTTCCAAGTTTACATATAGTTTGTGCTACCGCAGGGTGCGCAGAACCTGTTGAATATGCTGCAAGTGTTCCGCCCAAGTTTTACTGTAGATGAGGATGTCATCCAGATACACCACTATAAAAGTATTGGTGAAAGGTCATAGGATATCTTCCATCATCCTCATAAAAGTTGTTGGAGGATTTGTCAAATCAAAGGGCATGACCAGCCATTCAAAAAGGCCTTCTTTTGACTTGAAGGTAGTCTTCCATACATTGTTTTGTTCTATTGGGACCTGGTGGTAGCCAGAATTCAGATCAATCTCATTGAATTATTTGGCCCCCATGAGTTGATCAAGGAGGTCGCTGATTTGGGGGATCATGTATCGGTTTCAGACTGTGATTTTATTCAGGGCCCGATAATCAATGCAGAGTCGCTAGGTCCTGCCTTTCTTCTACACCAGCATGATTGGGCTCCCACAAGGCGATGAGATGGAACAGATGTGTCCCTTGTGGACCAGTTCTTAGATCTGCCTCTTGATCTCTTCATTTTCTAACAGAGAACGGCGGTAGACTGGCCCATTGTGTAGTGGTGCGCCTGGGGTTAGATCAATGGGATTCTTGACCTGACAGTGCATAGGTACCCCATAGGAGAGGAGAAGATATCTAAGTATTCTTCCGCGACCTTATCCACTTTCTTCTATTGTGTGGAGAGATCATCTGTGAAGGCCTTGGATGTGGCTGCGATCTTTCTCTCACTATGAGAGTGAATCACGAAGAAGACAAATATCCTGGTCTAAGAGATGACCTTCTTGCATTTCTTGGAAAAGATCAAGGAAATAACACTAGGAGGGACTGCCTCGAGTATCCTGTACAATTTCCTTTTCAAAGTAATAATAACACTATGAGGCCTAGAATCATATACAACATGACGTTTCCATAAATAAGGTTGTCCCAAAATAACGTTACAAACTTTGTGAGGAGCAACATCACACAATACCTCATCTTTGAAGGGCTTGATGTCATATGACAATCGACACTATTTGTTGATGCGAAGATCGCTTCCTTGGCGGAGCCATCCAATGATGTAGGGTTGTGGGTGCGGCGTTGTCGACATGGCCAACCGCTTGATGACCTCTACTGATATGAGGTTCTTTTGGATACAGCTATCAATGATGAAGTGCAACGGGGTTCCTTTTACCCACATCTGTGAATGGAAGAGGTGCTCTCCTTCTTCTGGCTCGTCTGGTTCATCAGGCTAGAGCTTGGTGGTAGCAACGGTGGCACTGGGTTCCATGTCAATGATCCGTCTTCCTCTTTTTGGTTTTGACTTAGAGTCAGAAACCGCATCTGATTCGGAGTCTTTCACTTCGGCCACCAACGTCTTCTTTAAGCGGCAGTGAGCAGTGTTATGCCAAGGGATCTTATGGAAGTCACACCACTTCCTAGTATATTTCTTTGTCTTTCCAATGTCCTTATTTGCTTTCATCCTGGACTGGTTGTCCTGATACTATCCATCTTTTCTCTGCCCTTTGTTATGTGGGTTGGGGCATCCCTTTCCTGTCTTTTGCTGTGAGGGGTTCCCAGGTCCAAACTGTCATGTCTTTTGTTTGAGCTTCTGCTCGATTTTGATGAGATATTGGTAGGCCTCACCCAAGGACGAGATGTCCAAAAATTTCATTTCGGTTTGGATGTATCTATGTAGAGCACCACGATACTTGAGAAATATATTTCACTTTGAATCTTTGATACCTAGCTTGGTGCTCAAGGTGTGGAAGATATTTGTGAACTCTGGCATTGCTTGGTCTCTTTCTTGCCGCAGTGTGGTCCATTTGGTATACAAGTCGTCATAACTTTTGAAATGGTAGTATTGTTACTTAATAACATCCTTGAAGGGTTCCCAAGTGTCCGTGACTGTAAATAATGAGGGTTCCTCAGTTTCCTTTTGCTCACATAAAGTTTCCCACCAATCTTTGACATGGGGAACGACTTTGAGGAGCGCAAAAGTAATCTTTTCTCTATTCAAAAAGTTATGGACAGAAAAATACCATTCTATTAGATTCAACCACTTGCATACAACATCTGCATCTATCTAACCTTCAAATATAGGAATATCGAAGTTGATTTGTACCTTGAAGGGGGCGAGACCTCCATTCGAGGAAGTTGCGTCACCTGTTGGTAGCCACAAAAGGATTTGCATGAAACTATCCATCATATCGTTCCTCTGTTGCGTGAGGGATTCCTCAAGCAACATTTTGAAAGGATCTCCTGCCCCGTCATATTTCTTTCTCCTGCCATGAGAGGTCTCTTGGGCGTGCAAGATATTTTGTCCTTAAGAGAAACAAGCTCGAGAACCAATTCTTTGTACCCTGACCTCGTTGGGGACATGCACCAAGATGACAAGGAGCAGACCGCTCTGATACCATTGATCTGGATTTTATGAGTAGAACAAAATGAATATAGATTATTAAAATATGATTAACACAAAATAACAGAGATACAGTAAAAATGGTTTTCTATTTAATAAGGAAATAAGATGAAACTGTAAAATGCAGTGGAAAACAAGCTTGCTGGAATGGTGGTAGCTTATCTCTGAGAAGAGATGTGACGAATACACTCATTTGCAAGAAGATGGTTGCAATGAGGCTTTGAATACCTTTTACAATAAATAGGAATGTCAAAAACTCTAGACATCCAAAAACATAACCCTAGGAGATGAAGCACCAAAATTCATATGGGCCCCGTTTGGGTAAGTTAGTACATCAACTTCCTAGGGTCGTAACTTTTTCTTACGATCTCCGTTTTAGGTGCACGATATCCCGTTGGAAAGGTCTAACCAAGAAGAAAACATTTCCACTATCCTGGGTCAATGCCTCTAGTAGTCACCTGGGCCCCAAATCCCCCAAAAATGTCATTTAGGGCCTCAAAATGACCCCAAAAGTTTGGAACTCGAAAAATGGCCAAAAATCTGCCAAGTTGGAAAGCTATTTTTTGAGCTAGTGGAATAGGTGGGTGGCCACTGATATCCACCTGGATCAGCTATTGTGTCATGGCTTATTTGAAATCAGAAGTCTGTTTCTTTGAGCTCAGCTGAATCAGAGTATATGGTTGCGAGCCAAGCCTCATGTGAGGCCATTTAGCTTCGCAAATTGTTGATAGGTTTTTTCGGATAGGAGTTAAGGCCTACAATGATTTATTGCAACAATCAAATTTGTTTAAAACTCATGGAGAATCTGGTATTTCATGATCGGTCCAAACACATTGAGATCCAATATCACTTTATTTGTGATCATGTTCAGAGAGGAGCTGTGAAGCTTGAATATGTGTCTATAGATGAGAAGGTGGCTGACATCCTCACAAAGTCTCTTTCGAGAGGAAAGCATGTTTATTTAAGGGATAAGATGGGGGTGGTAAGTAACACCTTCCTCGGTAAGAGGGAGTGTTAATTTTTATACCGAGGTAAGTGGTGTTCCTTAGGCTTGGTCTCTTTGCCTAGGGAAATGTGAATCCCATTTATTTCATAAAGTGAAAGTGACTTAGCAAATAAAAGCTAAGTGTGTATTTTATTTAAGTTGGGTGAATTAAATATTAAAAAGTGATTTTCATGTGCACTTTATTTTCCACCGTTGATCTAATTCATTATGAGCCATTGGATCATGTGGACACCCAAAAGTCACTTTGGGAATATGGAAGGTCAAGAGGGTAAAGAGACCATTAAATGTCTCTCATGAGTCCATTGAGAGAACACACACAAGCATTCACTGAATAGAGAGAAGGTTGAAGAAGAGAAGGAAGAAGATCATTTCCAGAAAAGAGGCACGAATTTCCATGTAAAGTTGGGCACAAAAATCGAGGTAAATACCAACAATAAATGAAAACAATAACCAATCCGTACAGTATGGATTTCTGCACAAAAATTGAGGTAAATTCTGCATGGAAATCGAGGCAACTGTACAACATTAATTGAATCAGTAAGGCCATATGGATCCATATATTCTGCACAGAAATCAAAGTTTGTACAATGTTTTCCATGTAGTGTTATCCGTACAACGTACATAATTTCTGAGTTTGTTGGGCTCGAAATTCGAGGAGGTTGTTGGAACGTTTTCCAAGGAAGTTTGTCTTGGTAAAAGAGAGATGAGTTGTCTCTGCTGTTTGTTTAATTGTCTATTGCAAATGCAATTTCCAGATGCTTGAAATTTAATAAAAGAAGCTTCCCTCTCAGAAGAACAGGTTTCCCCCACCCTGGGGGGTTTTTCCTGGGTCATTTTTGGACCAAAAGTTTCTATGTACTGTGTTCAATTATTGGTTGGTTATTTTTGCATTTAATTTCCAGTCAAAGAAGTCATCTCTTGTGTTTCAAATTCAACAATTTCATTTCCTGAATTTAAATAAATGTTATATGATGAATTTTTTGTTCATGGGTTGGGGATTAAACTACGGGAGTGATTGAAACCTAATTGGGGACATCAAATTTCTTCACTTAGATCATCCAAAACTCCAAATTCTATATTGATGGGAACTCCTAGTCCTTGAAGTGACTTAGATCATCCAAAAATAATAATTCTATATGATGGGAACTCTTAGTACTCAGATCATTCAAAAATCAAAATATTGATGGGAACTCTTAGTCCTTGTATCGTATGATGAAAACTTGCTACAAAATTAAAAGAAGTTTTCTATAATATTAATACATGTTTAACATCCCAATTTTTTGTCAACAACCAAAAATTATTTGCTCAATGGACCATAGAGATATCCTCTCACATTGGTTTAGTGTCAAAGGATACTTTATCTTCATCGACCAATTAACTAAAAGTTAAATAAATAAATTATTTAGGGAGGGAAGGGATGGATGCTATCTTTTTTACCTACATGTTTTCACTCTACTGGAGAATCTTATGCTTTGAACTTTGGGATTTATGGATGTAATACATAGTTAGCAAAGTTATTATTATTAGGGTTTAAGGGATATGATGTGATTAAGATCTACCCATTTTTATATACGTCTCATCTCTTGTTTTTCATGCTTGAAAAATGATACATGGCTAAAGAAATTTTATTTCTTTTATTGAAAATGCTTCATCTTCTTAAGAAGAACATTGATATATTGAATTATTCAACAAAACAATGGATTTCATTGTAACACAATCAAATTTTGAATAGATCTTAGACAAAATGTTTGGAAATGAATATATAAGATTATTATAGAAATTGCTTTTGAACCTATGGAATTTATAATTGGAGAAGAAAATATAAATTATAATAACCACTAACGAGTGAAATATATTTAATTTTAATTGGTATAATATTCCTTTAGCACTTAAGTCATGGGTTAGTTCACATCCAGGGTCTAGAGAGGTAAGGTGTGGTGGTTTGAGGTATCATGTTTGGCTCTAGATGCCTAGAATCTTTGTATTTCAACAAAGGCTTTGTTTCCCCCCCTCGACCATATCAAGGTACTTGACCTTTGTTGGTATTGTTCATGACACTTGAGCCTGAGAAGCTATGTCAAATATTCCCTAAAGAGGGCTCGTGTCATGGTTTTTAGGTGTTGTTCATGGTGCTTGATATTGAGACTAATACCTAATGATCAAAACACTGTGAGGGAACTAAAATCCTTTCTCAAAGGCCAAGGATACCCTCAACATGTAATTTTTGGGGCTTCGAGGAATTTTTCATGGCTTTATATGCCCCAATTAGTTCTTCAGGAACTAAGGCGTGGCCTTCTTCCCTAGATCATTTCCAACACCCCAGGACACATAAATACTACCCAAAACTAGCTTGTGGCACTGAGATACCCAATCAGAGAACAATGAAACCATCTAGGGTCCATGTGTGGTTTTTCAAGGTATCCTTCTAGGACTTACATGGCTATAATATTCCTTTAGGGCCTAACATTCATGTTTCCTCCCCTAGCCATGTCAAGGACCCCGAGAGCCATATTTGGTGCTAAGCAATACTAGTGGTACATATACACATAGTTAGAGTCAAATGATTCCCTCAGTAGGTCATCTGTGGTGGTTAAAGGTGTAGTTCTCAACAAGATAAACCACTAATAAGATAGTACTAATGAGAAATGTATCATTGCATATTCTAAAATTTTCATCCTTCCACTGAGCCACAAGGATGTGCTAAACATATTGTTAGTTATTTTCAAAGAAATCATTGATAAAGTTGCATACTTGCACCTAATGGGACAATAATAAAGACATATATAAGTTCATTATTACAATAATTCCCCCCCATGCCATTTTAAACTGTAATATAAAATAAAAGATACCATTTAAGTACACATTACTAACATGTGATGTTACCAATTGTATCTATTTTCTTTCATTCCCTCCTCCATTATCACAAATGACATATTTGAAGATTTGTAGGTCAACCTCCTTCCTCCCCAATTCATACTCATCGCTCACATGTATGCACTTGCTCTATAATGACATTCCACCACACATGGGGCATGTCCCATTTAAGCAAGCATTTTGATAATATGAACAACCCTTTGGCCTTGTACACATAATGTTATGAATAAAGTCTATAGATGATGTTAGTGTTAATATAGATGAGCATTCCTACACACGAGTGTTATGCAAAACATGAAATGTGTGTGTGTGTGTGTGTGTGTGAGAGAGAGAGAGAGAGAGAGAGAGAGAGAGAGAGATAATAACCATATTCAATGTGGTATATACAACAACATGCATTATGTATTGTGTTTATTTGAACATACCAAGGCTTGCATTTATTGGAATATATTTGGCCCATGTTAAGCACATTATTCTCATTCCTTAATCTCTCATATAATTCTATATGTGTCATGTCAAGAAAGTGTTTAATGTGGATTTCATAGTCCCTAGAACCCCTCTGTTGGATTACTAAGAGGGGGGGGTGAATCAGTAATAGCGTAATTATAATCCTTTTTCTTCAAATGTTATATCAATGTAGAATTATTATCCAATAATTAGCAGTGAGAAATAAACAATCAAACACATGCATAGTACACTAGTGTTTTACGTGGAAACCCAAATCGAGAGAAAACCGCGTAATGATTTTTCTTATATGTCTTGAAGAATTACATTCATTGGAAACACCAACTTCCTTTGTTTTCCAGTTGCAACTGGAAGGAGGCTCCAACCCCCTAGTTTCTCAGGCTACAACCTGAGGGAAGCTCCAAATCCCTAATTCTCTGGCTACAACCAGAAGAAGGCTACAACCCCCAATTTTGTCCAGCTACAACCAGAAGGTGGCTACAACCACCTGTCCTTGCCCCGTCCTACCGCCCTGAAGTAGAAGTAGAATGATGGAACCACTGTCACACTATCACTGTGAGATATACCACTGTAAACCTGTAGCAATAAATCTGAACCATGCATCAACCATGCATCAACCTGTACCTCAACCTGTAATCAACCTGTACCATAAACAAGTGCATCAACCATGCACCAACCTGTAATCAACTTGT
>JASDQU010206017.1:37638-49094 GCA_032191745.1 Picea mariana
TTCAGATTTAATGAATTGATCAATGGATCAGGAAGTTTTCAATTTCCAGCACATCCCACCCAAGCATCCCCTTCGTAACTACCTCTGAACTGCCCCTACCCCAATGATAGGAATTAGGTTATCTTCCCCACTCTCTTCTCCTAAATAGCTGCCTCTAAACAAATGCAGTAGCGGAATCTGATTTACATAAGAATAACTATAATCGTAGATATAAATCCAAGACTGGTTAAAATTTAAGACTCCTGACAGCCTTTCATTTCTCGAAGTATTCAGCCGTCACCTTCGTTATCTGGTGAGGCAAGACGAGTAGCAATGGCAGAATGATACATTACGTCACGAAACGTAGAAGTGTCCCGAAGGTTTTTCCTCAGTAGTTTTGCCTTCTCTGGAGTCAAACGTCCCCTTACAAACTTGGAACGCTTGGCTGGAACTTCCTCCATTTCTTTTTCTTCATCATCTGAACTCTTATCCATGGCTTTGCCTTTTGTTTTCGACTCGTTTATGTCATCGTCTGCCCATCGTTCCTGATCAGACTGTGACCAACCAAAGAGAGGAAGCCACCATCTCATGGCTCTTCTGTCATCAATATGTGAAGGAAAAATAACATCCTCCCTTCTTCTCGTTAGCTTTTCGCCACCATTCTCATTCTCTGAGCGAACTGATCCATTATTATTATTGGAGGAGCTGCATCCCCATACTGAAATCCTGAGAGAAGAGCCACCTCCAACTTTGTGGGAAAGAAAATTCTGACCACGGCAGAGAGCAGTTTTCTCGGAGAAGGGCCTGCACTCCAGAACTCCACCTGCAATAACAGCCATCAAGGCAAACCAGGCCAAATAGCAGAAAAACAAGATAGAAATTAAATTATGCCGTGTAGATGAAGGCTGGCAATCTATCTATGTAAACCAGGTCTATGTAAACCAGGTCATATAGCAGAGAAAACTAGAGAGAAATTAAATTACTCAGTGCAGATGAAGCACGGCAATATATGTATATAAAGCATATGCGGGGCTTATGTATATATACCTAGAATATGTGATGATACTTATATGATTCCGCTGTATATACCACTATGTGACGATGCTTATATGATTCCGCTATATATATCCCTATATATAATTTCGCTGTATATACCTCTATATATAGTCAGAATATTTGTCAATATGTTTATAATGATACATTTATACTTTTGTAGACTTTATCAGTCAAATTACTAGGTCCAAAGATCCCTTGTTTCACAAACAAGGAAGTCTCATACACCAACTTAGTGTATTGGCTTGGCCGTAACCTTAAAAATAAATTATTATTATTATTATTATTTAACACGAACATGTCGCTCCTAACCAAATTTATTAAACAGTAAAAAGATGATAACATTTGGTGTAGGAGAATTCTGACACGATTACTTTATTTATTTACTAAGTGACTATATTTAAATTTTAAAAATTTCCATTTCTTAAATTCATTTATTCTATGGATAGAGAAATTATTATTTTTTTTAATTGTTTATTATATGTTTATAAAATTTTATATTATATTTAGTAATATATTCTAAAATGAGTTAAAAAATTTAAATTTTTTTATTCCAATTAATTTCTTTATAAATTAAATGAATTAAAATTTCAAAATAATTAATTTATTTATCCATTTAATATTTGATTTTTGAATATAATACTTTTCATTATTATTTTTTAAAAAATATGATTTTTTGGAAAATTTCTCAAACATAATGTTTTTAATGTTAGCCGTAAAGGTGATATTATATGTATTATTGTGTTCACATTTCACAATAAATTTATTTCTTTATTAATTTATTTTTTTTAGATCCGTCTATGGGTTAATTTAATTTAATTTTTCTTTATTTTCATCAAATTTTTTTTTTACAAAAATAGTAAAAAGAAAATAAATTTAAATTTTATATAAATATTATTTTCATGTTTAACTGTTATATAACTAGCAACAACCACATTAAGTAAAAAGTGGTTAATATATCAACAACTTTTTACTTAATGATGCCTATGGACGTATATTAATTACTTAAATTTAAGTATCTAACAATTTCTTACTAAATTTAAAACAAATGTCCCAAAAAAATACCGAAGAAAAAAATCATTTTTAAACCATTAAAAAAAATCCAGTCTATTCATTAACTTCGTTTTTCTTCATTCTGTACGCAAAAATCTACATTTACGTGATATCATTCATGGATTTTTTCTGAAGCACGCTATCTTTCCAGAGAACCGTTAATGGAGTCGTCCGTGTCGGTGTCATCGGCCCACATTGAAGCTTTATGAGTGCCATTTCCACGCGTTTTCTCCTTCTCTGGCACATTCTGGAAATTTTTGAATATCTTTATTGTATCTCACAACAATTAAATATGCAGCCACAGTCATGAAATTGACACCTGCGGACAACCAGTTGACAGCCATTTTAAATAGCATCGTGGATGTTTAAGAGTATAAAGCATTAGTATTTTGTTCATGTGACAATGGCCGTTCATGGTTTACAAAAGTGACTGAAATTGAATTTGAATACCTCCCTGCCAACTCACATGGAATTTCAACTTGGATATTTTGGTTGCTAATGGAATTTGGCTCTGTCGTATCTGGAATTTGGGATACGTATCTGGAATGAATGCAATGTCTGCATTCACTGAATAAGACTAAATGAAATATCTGAATTCATTGAATGCATTATCACTATACAAATGGTAAACTATGACTAGAAAAACAACAGGAGAGGATGAAAAACAAGAGGAGAGTTATTGATTATCACACTCGAATACACGAAATTCCATTTGGAATAATTGAATATATTCATATAAATATCGAATGAATGGGATGGATTATGGAATATTTGCATTTATGTTATTGGTAATATTATTTGGATATTGCAAAAATTATAATAATTTTGTTGTGTTGTATTTAGTGAGCTGTTTTACAATCTAGTATGTACAGAGGGTTAGGTATTAGTGTTATATTATGTTAAATAAAAAAATAATAATAAAAACAAAGTTTATTTAATTAAGTAAAAATAATTATAAACATGGTGTAAAAATTGACATGAAATGAAATAATAATAAAAAATTACACTGTAAAAATTGGATCTCTCTTAATGCTTGATAGATCCAGGTTTAAGATGGATCTACATTAATATTTATTTGTTTCATGTGTATTATTATGGTTTATTCATCTTAAAAATGGAGTCTTATTTAGAGAGGTATCACATTCTTGAGGTGTTAATAATAGTGTTTAATATAGCTAAGTTAATCTTGTAATAAATAGACTTTCTTTGGATTACAAAACAAACAAGGATTCAAGAAATTTCAATCATGATGTTTTATGATTCAATTTCTATGTATGGTAAAATGATGCTCTTATATGTTTTTCCCAATTCTCAATTTAGTCAAGATCATAAAAAAAAACCATAATTTTACATTGATAGGAACTCCTACTCCTTGTATTGTATGAGGAAAAATTGCTTTAAAAATAAAATAAAGTTTTCTATAAGATTATATTAGTTTATGTTTAACATCCCAAAATAAAATTTTCTATAAGATTATATTAGTTCATGTTTAACATCCCAATTTTTTGTAGCCAAGGAAACTTAGTTACTTAGTGGACCACATGGATATCCTCTCCCATTGGTCTAGTGTTAAAGATCCTCTATATTCATCGGTCAAGTCGCTAAAAGCTACAAACTACAAATAAATTCTTTTGGGGAGGGAAGGGGGTGGAGGCTATCCCTTTTTACCTACATGCTTTCACACTATCCGAGAATATTATACTTTAGTGAAGTTATGATAGAAATTCAAGGGATTTAAGGTTGGCTTGATCCTAGTATTGATGAATGCATAACTATTGGTGACTAGGAATAATTGCACTCATATTTTGAAATTGATTATCAACTTAGAGAGAGGTAGAATGAGGAAGAGAGAAAGAGAGGAAGAGAGAGAGTGTGAGAGTGAGACTAACAACGAGGAGAGAGAGAGATATAGGTGGGAGAGAGGGGGGGGTATAGGGGGAGGGAGGGACAAACGGGAAAAGAGAGGGGGAGAGAGAGAGGGGAGGAGGCAAGGGGATAGAGAGAGGGGGAAGTAGGAGGGAGAGAAATAGATGGAGGGAGAGAGAGAGAGAGAGAAAGAAAGAGAGAGAGGAAGAGATTCGAAGAGGGGGAGATATATAGGGAGTGTTGGCCCTTGACCAAGTTTTGAGGATCCTTGGCCATGTTTGACCTACTTTTGGGACTTCGACAAGATGTCAAAGGCAGAGCGCAAGTCAAAGCGGAGATCACGATATCTCGCCCCTTTTTATGGGTTTTGGGCTTATGTAATGGGTATGGGGATGTCGGCCCATGGGTTTTGCCCATGTTTAGGCCCATTTTGTAAAGTATAAATAGATAGCTAGGCGATGTAAGCTAGTGGCGAATGGGTGATGCTAAGTGCAAAGATACAAGTGTGTGATACCAAGTGCTAAGTGAAAGTGATAGTGTACATGCTTTGTGCATGTTGTGTGAGACTTGCAAGGCTAAGTGCAAGTGATTGTAAGAGACTGTGAAAAGGATTTGTGCTATGAGCTAGCTCGGGGAAGGAGGATTTGGTGAGGTGCATGCAGATCTCCTGTCCTATGCAGATTAGGATCTTGTGGCTCTATGCATGTAGCTGACTGACCGAAGATAATAAAAGAGAAGAAGCGTTGGTGGATGTAGCCCCAGGTTGGGGGTGAACCATGTATATCCTGTGTTTCTATGCTTTGTGCGATGTATTGATGTGTTTATGTGTTTACTTTCTAAAGTGCTTTGATATAGATGAATGATAGATAGATCTGTTAATTCTTTATGCTTAATAATATGGATGAATGCTAGATCTAACCTATGTGAATGTACTTAGTGCTTGAATATGCTAGATCTGGGTGAAAACAATGATGCTCTGTAATTAGGGTTTTATTTGCGAAGTAGATACTAGTTAAATACAAATGAACTGTAACTACTACGTGCTTTGTTAAGGTGTTGTAATCATAGATCTATGTCCCAGCTAAGGTTGCATACATTGGAGTCCTGCAACCACCCCTACCTCTACCTCGGGTGAGACTTCATCTGCATTGCAGGTGTTGTCGAAAGGGCCGACAGTTAGGGTTTTGTTGGTGCTCTCTTGAGCGTTGAACCCTGGGTCTACCCTTGTGCCAACAAATGGTTCTGTTGTCGGTACCTGAAATTGTGATTGCTGGGAACTGAAGAAAATAAATCTCTGTGCGTAGATCTGTTGCTTTAGTGCTCAGCAGTCTACTTAACTTGTGAATCTCTGTGCTAAGAAGAAAAGTCATATCTGAAGAAAATAGGTAAGATCTGAAGGCTTTGTTCTTTGTTAAAGGTAATAATAGTGAAAAGTTTTGATTGAAAAAGGAAATATAAGTGGAAATTTTTGTTTCAAAAGTATGGATCTAGGTATGTTTGATAAATTTTGTCCTAGCTTGAAAAGTAGGGCACAACTAGATGAAAGAAGGTTTGATATGAGTAGATCTGATAGAAATAATGAAAGATATGTTATTCCTATGCATATAAAGAATGTTTGGACTAACAAATGGATGCAGGAACCTAGAAAGAATTTTTTGCAGGTTATCTACTATGATCCTAGTGCGCAGTACAGGAAGGGTTGAGGATCATTTCAAAGAAAAAGAAGATTAACTCTTTGTTATAATTACATAAGACTGAGACATCTTGCTAAGGAATGCCCTGATAGAAGACCTAGTTGTCTTTGTTGTCAAGCTATGGATCATGAAGTTTTGGATTGCCCTCGGATGATTGCTAAGGTTGAAAGTATGAATATGAGACAAGAAAACCCTCAGGAATATCAAGAAACTAAGACCACGAAAAAACCCTAGAAAGAATCAGAGACTCTATTACTGCAAATGAAAGAAACCCTGAATGATCACCGAAATATCAACTTATCAGAGATCTTCAAAGAAAAAGAGTTCATAGACACAAGAATAGCAGACTTCGACATAGACTATGTTCTAGATGAGGAAACACAGGTGAATATTATGACAAAAAGAACCTGAGAAATTTTAGGAAACCCTTCTATGATTCCTTCACTAGGAGAAATATGATTATTTAGAGGAAAGTTGATAACCCTATGCAGAAGGCTCACCCAGATAGTTATGAGTGCTCATGGAACTATGACAGAGGAAGATTTTGAGGTTGTTAAATTTATTCAGAACAATGCCCCATTTGCTATGTTATTAGGAAAACCCTGGATTGAGAGAAATCAAACTAGAAGAAAAGAAGAAGAAGGCTTAGAACAAAAGAAACAAGAATTAAAATATTTCATGACTAGGAGGATAACGCACTTAATTGAAGAACATGAGAACAGATTGAAGCTATTTAAAACCAAAAACTTGGATGCTGAAGTTGAAAGAACACAAGAAGACTCACATAAGAACATATCACCTACCCCAGACAGAGAAGAAGTATTGCCTTTGAACCCTACGAAAGAATCTCAACAACGCAAAGTTACTATGCCAAGAGGAGATAAGAATCAAAATGGGAAGAGGAACCCAATTACACATATCACAGGGAAAAAGGATAGAAAGCTCAGTAAGAAGAAAGTGAAGCTAGAAAAACTGTAGAAGGTTCCTGAGGGAACTTCACAGAAGGAAGGATTGAAAACCTGGAACTTTGTCAGGATATCAGAACATCACAACAAGGAACTTTGCCATGGCAGAGCAATATAGCCATTGAAAGAATTATAATCATTAGCCCGATGCCCTGAACAATTAGAACAACAGTTATGACCAGAAAGATTTCCATCAGACTGTTAGGACTGCACCATAACAGAAATAACTGCATTGATGAAGGCCTCTTGTCTGTTGGAGAAGATCTATTACATCGTTGTCTACTTATTCCATTGATTGTTGCACCAAGAACACTTTTGTGAATTGTATCCGACCCAACAAGAGAACTCATTGCTACGACACTGTGTTTATTGAGATCGACACATGTTCCATTGCTTTGAGCATTCATTCATCCACCTGAGTTATACGATCTGAGCATGTATGTCAGACGAGCTCAACACCGCAGAGAAAGTCGTCGAAGAAGTTATAATAGATCTTATGGAAAAGAGAGTGATGTCCACAGGAGTTCAAGATTCATCGATGCAAGGAGTGTAAGCCTCCTCGTCAACTACTTGTGTATCCAGACCATCTCGCATTGTAAATGAGAAAAGAACTAAGCGCAGAGATGACTTAGTGAATGTGAAGTTAATCCCATTTGTTCTGCCTGATTACATCCTGCCTCTAGCTGGCACGGTGAATCGTGACAGTTTCCTGAGGGAGTTCGACTACACAGTCATCACGGTGTACCTCCTGAAGGGGATACGCGTAGTCAGACCGCAGTTGGAGAGGATTCCAACCTTAAAGATCAGTGACTATAATCTAGGGGACTACAAGAACTATGACATGCTCTTGCATCATAATTACTTGACTAAGACGAAGGGAAAGAGATCGAAGATCATTCCCCAGGCATGGACCATGAACATCATGCAATCCACTATTCTTAATGTCATGAAAATTCCACACTTTGGAAGGCACCAAGAGGTTAACGTTTGTGTTAAGCTCATGTTGTTTTGATTCCACAATGGTTATTTATGGTTAGACATGCCTATTACCGTCGATCTGGCGCTGATCCATAAGATCATTGGATTAAGCATGTAGGGACGCGATCCACAGGACTTATACCCAGGAAAGGCTGCAGATCGCGCCCTGGCACAGAGGATTAAATACATCTATGGCGATGTAGAGAAGGGGACGCGAGGTTACAAGGTAGCCTCCATTCAGAATGGTGTAGTATGTCTTGCTTGCCAATTGATTGCTGGTAAGATAGTCCAAAATAACAAACCCACGCAGGTCACAGGGTTTTTGGTTGACCTCGCAAGAAAGTGCGTGGAGGGATTACAGATGAACTGGGTGAAGTACTTAGTCAACCGACTAGAAGTCGATTGCCGTGAAGCTTAGGATCAGGGCTACGAGTTCCACTTTAGCTGGGTGCTGATCCTCATTGAATTTATAGCTTGGGAGATGCCAAAAGGTGCGACCTTCTCGGACATTGAGCCATTCGAACCACTTGCTGCGAAGTTCACCATGCTCTAGTCCTTGAGCGACATGGGAAAACAATGGCAGTCGAATGCAGTATTCCATACCTACTACTTGTAACTGAAAAGGGCTATCGAATCATTCCCCTGGATGATGCCAAACACTCTGGACAGGTTTAGACCCCTTATAAAGTTTCACGCAGATATGCACTTCATATATATCACCGTGCGTGAAGATGAGAATAAAGAAGAGCTTTAATCATACAATAATCTCATCGAGGAGGACCTGGAAGAAATCACTAAGGAATGGCCCATAGAGTTCCTTATACCAGTCGCTAAGGCAAAAATTTTCGATCCAAACCTCATTGGAAGCCCGATAGTTACCCGCGAGGAGTATAATGCACCCAGTAGTAGAATAAGGAAGAAGAAGAAGATGTACAGAAACTGAGAAGCGCCTCAGAAGAGACTGCCTTAGATTCACCTGGAAGAGGAGGAGGTGACAAAGTGGAAAAATAGGAGAAAGAAGAAAAAGAAATGGAAGAATATAAGTAGGAGCAAGGCGAAGTAACCCTGCCACAAAACCCCCTTGATGACACAGATCCATCGAAGAAAAGGAAGGTTTCCCCCATGAAACCCACATCATGGAAGAAATCCAAAGAAAGCAAGCCGAAGCTTCAGACTGTACTCATGATCGATGATTTCGATTTGATCATCTCAACCATATCAGACGCTTTGCAGTACATTTTGTAGAACAACGAAGCCAAGAAAGAAGCCTCATATGACATAATCACGATAGAGATGAGAGGGGTACAACATGCCCTTCACTCCAGCCGCATAGTATCCACAATGCGCCCGCCATCAAAAGACCCAGAGTTCGAAGATGATCCTGCCTAACCCCGTAGACTAGCAGATATGACCAAAGCCCACCTTCATTGAGTGAAAGAAGAGTAAGAACAGGCCATAGTGGCCCTGAATAAAGGAAAATAGGAAATGGTAGAGAAACGTTGAGTTGCGCAGCAGGAGAAGGATGCCTTCCAAACTAAGTTTGAAGAAGATAGAGTGCAAATCCAGTAGGAGAAAGAGAAGTTTCTCGCGGAGCAAGTTGGAATAAGAGAAACAGTTAGCAGAGCACTTCTCTCTGTGACAGGCTTAGAGAAAAAGGAGGAAGACCCAATGGAACAACAAGTAGCATAGCTTACTGAAGCTATCCAACAACTTCAATAGAGAATCCCAGATATGGAGCTATGAATAGTGCCCAAGACTCCGCAGGATGTGAGATATCAAAGAGAACCAACTGCTGGAAGCGTAGTTGAGAGAATCAATGCCCTCACCATGGAATGTAAACAACTAAGTGATCGTAGTGCCCACACTTATGAGCGACTCACTGAGGATCCTGAATTGAAGGCACTGGAGTCATAGCTCCAGGAGGCAAAGAAGTAAGAAAAAATAGTACAGGTGCAATTGAAGCCCCTGTCAGCAGTCCAAAGGATGAAGCGATCCCAAGAACAACACACTTCTCAACAACAGGTCTACACCATTCAAAGTAGAGTAATGGAAGTGACTCAGAGACTCCAACCAATTCAGGATGAGGCTTGCCAACTATTCACAGAGATTGAAGGTCGAGGAGCAGAATTGGAACAAGTTGTCACTATAGCTGAACAATGCTTAGAGGGACTTGTCAATGAAGGAGTTATCCAAGAGTTTTCCGAGCAGGAGGCTGTGGCGCACAAACAGGTCGAAGCAGACCGAGCCAAGCTTGAGGATTTTGAAGCAGAGCTATCGAGACCAGAGTGACTCAGGACAAGTCACATGTGAGTGTTGGGGGACTGTTGGTCCTTGACCAAGTGTTGAGGATCCTTGGTCATGTTTGACCTACTTTTGAGACTTTGAAAGGATTCCAAAGGTGGAGCGCAAGTCGAAGTAGAGATCATGGGATCTCGGCCCCTTTTTAGGAATTATAGGGTTTTGGGGTTATGTAACGGGTATGGGGATGTCGACCCATGGGTTTTACCCATGTTTAGGCCCATTTTGTAAAGTATAAATAGATAGCTAGGCGATGTAAGCTAGTGGTGAATGGGTGATGCTAAGTGAAAAGGAAAAAGTGTGTGATACCAAGTGCTAAGTGCAAGTGATTGTAAGAGACTGTGAAAAGGCTTTGTGCTGTGACCTAGCTCGGGGAAGGAGGATCTAGTGAGGTGCATGCATATATCCTTTCCTACGTGGAGTAGGATCTTGTGGCTCTGTGCATGTAGCTGATTGACCGAAGATAATAAAATAGAAGAAGAGTTGGTGGACGTAGCCCCAGGCTAGGAGTGAATCACGTACATCCTGTGTTGCTATGCTTTGTGCGATGTATTGATGTGTTTATGTGTTTACTTGCTTAAGTGATTTGATATAGATGAATGATAGATAGATCTGTCAATGCTTTGTGCTTAATAATATCGATGAATGCTAGATCTAACCTATGTGAATGTGCTTAGTTCTTGAATATGCTAGATCTGGGTGAAAACTGCGATGCTATGTAATTAGGGTTTTATCTGCGAAGTAGATACTGGTTAAACATTGATGAACTGTAACTACTAAGTGCTTTGTTAAGGTGTTGTAATCACAGATCTGTGTCCTAGCTAAGGTTGCAGACATTGGAGTCCTACAACCACCCCTGCCTCTACCTCGAGTGAGACTTCATTGCTTCTCAAGTGTTGCCGAAATGGATGGTAGTTAGGGTTTTGTTGGTGCTCTCTTGAGTGTTGAACCCTGGGTTTGCCCCTGTGCCAATAGGGTGTGTGTGTGAGAGTGTGAGGCATGGGAAGGAAAGGTAAGGTCTAGGTCATGGTCATGGTCTAAGTCCAAGTTTAGGTCTAGCTCTTTCCATACCTTTCCATGTATAGGTCTTGCCATGTTTAGGTCAAGTTCATGTCTTGCCGTGCAATGTACCAAACTTGCTAGTGTGTAAGAGTGTGAAAGGGAGAGAGAGGAATATAGAGAGGGGAGGTAGAGAGAGAGTGTGTGAGAGTGCGGGAGGGAGAGAGAGGAAGGCATAGACAAGGGGTATAGATAGAGAGAGTGTGTAGAATTTTGGGAGGGAGAGAGAGAATGAGGTAGAGGGGGGAGTAGAGAGAGAGTGTGTGTGAGAGTGTGAGATGGATAGAGAGGAAGACATAGAGGGGGGTAGAGAGAGGGGTAGATGTAGGAAATAGAGAGGTAGAGAGAGAGTGTGTGAGAGTGCGGGAGGGAGAGAGAGGAAGGCATAGACAAGGGGTATAGATAGAGAGAGTGTGTAGAATTTTGGGAGGGAGAGAGAGAATGAGGTAGAGGGGGGAGTAGAGAGAGAGTGTGTGTGAGAGTGTGAGATGGATAGAGAGGAAGACATAGA
>JASDQU010206017.1:49194-61464 GCA_032191745.1 Picea mariana
CTTCATTGTCTTTTCTTTCGAAATATTGAAATCCACCAACGCTGCCAGGCTCAACCGTATCGTTCCTAGAGCCTTTCTGTCAAGAATCTCCCATTCTTTGTCCTTCATGGCCGTCGACTTCTTTGCTACTCCGCTCAATGGTAGGAATAGATCCTTCTGATATAAATAGTCTTCCATCTGCATCTTCCATAACTGGTAGTTTTGGCCGTTAAATTTCTCGACCCTAAACTTTTCATCTTTCGACATTGCTCCCACTCGAACCAGGAACCTTCTTTTCCTGCGAGTTACCTTATGCTCTGATACCAGTTGTTAGAAAAAGAGGACTGCAGAGCAATAAAATAAAACAAATGCAGAAACAAAACACAGAAGACACACAATACAAGAGAGACACATATTTACGTGGTTCACCCAATGTGGGCTACATCCACCAGAGATATTGCCAGGTCCTTGATTTATTATTATCTAGCAAATGAAGGGATACAACCTACAACAAAACCCGCTGTAACTTCCTCTTATTTCTCTCACAGTCTCCTCTCTCAGAATACAATATTCACAATCAACCATAGCCGCAATACATTTCCCTCATAAAAGAGGGTTGCCTTCTAGGGAAAAAAACCCTAACATGATCTCTACCGTTAGATCTGCAACCTTATAATGAACGGTCTAGATTTACAATGAAATTACAATATACTTTTATAAGGTAATTTTTGCTTCAGGGGCTTCGCCCCCGAACCCCCGCTTGCCCCCAGACCCCCCAACCGGGGGGATAGGCTCCTCGGACCCCGCAGAGGGGGTACCCCCCCTCTGCACTCCCCCACGTGGAAGAGTGTACATACTTCTAGGGTGTAAATACTTCATGGGGTATAAACACGGCTAAAAGTAAAAGACTTATAAATCAGGAAGATAATTAGGCTCCACAACCAACATCAACATCAAGTATAATACATGGATCCCAAATCGTGTTGCTGACTACCTCAGTCGACCTCCCATGGATGAACTCACCACTGTGTTCCATTCTTGTGGACATGAGGCATCTTAGTGGCCCCAAATTTATCAACAAGATCCAGACTTCGCTACCACCTATCAACTCTTTGGTACAGGAGAAAATGTCACCAATTTTAATGTTCAGAATGAACTGCTATGCCATTTGGTTCATCTCTGTGTTCCTGCAAGCGAGTGTGCAAAGATGATTTGGGAAGCCCACTACATTAGGATGGCAGGACATTTTGGTGTGGAGAAAACTGTGGCCATTCTCCAGAAACATTTTTATTTGCCAAAACTTCGACAAGACATCATCAAGTATATCGGATATTGCACTGCTTCTGCCATTTCAAATCCAACTATCAAGAAGAAAGGCTTATACAACCCTCTTCCTACTCTCGAGAATCCTTGGGAATCCATCTCACTAGATTACATGTCCAACCTTTCGTGCACCAAGGAAGGAAATGATTGTGTATTTGTGGTCGTTGATCGATTTTCAAAGATGGACATCATCACAGCCTGCAAGAAGAACATCACAGTGGCAGATACTTGCAAGATCTTCTTTGAATGAGTGTGGGTCCATTTTGGGATACCATAGACCATTATCTATGACTAGGAAAACAGGTTCCTCAACACATTTTGGTCGAGTATCTGGTCACCATTGGACACCAAGCTCAATAAATCCACTACTTTCGGTTGGAACACATATGATTATGAACTTTTGAGTTTTATATTTTTCACCTCATGAAAATAAAATTTTACCCAAAGAAAGCAGAAACTTAGAAAATGGCCTTTTAATTTTAAATCAAATTCATTGTTGGTTAGTTAATAATAAGGTGTGCATGATATTCATTGTTGATGAATTTTCCCTTTTGATCTAATGATCCTAATAACCTTTGGATTTCTGGAGCCGCTTGAATTTTAAAGAGGTAAATCTCTAATGGTCGCTTCATAGCTTTGTGCTTCAGATGTTTCAATAAGTCTAAATTGTAAAAACTCTGAAACTCCGAAACCTGAAGGTACCTGCTTGCGAATTTTATTAAACCATTTAAAGGCACAAGTCATAGGACACATGTACCTTTTGAGTATTTCATGAGTTGACACATGGCACCTGTTTGGGACATTTTCATTGGAGGATTCACACGTTTCCAAGTAACACATGCCACCTCTCTTTTCTTGACACATCATCCAGAATGATGTCATATATAGCATGTCACTTCGGGAGATGATATTTCAGGAGTTTAACAAAGAATGAATTCACAAATCACCGAAGTATACAAATTTCAAAGTATTGAACATTTAAAAACGTAAAAGGGTAAATTGAACGTTTAAATAACTAAGTTAATTATGATCAAGATATAGTTAATGACTTCATAGTTCTAATTTTAGACGTTTCCCCTGCATCATATTCTAAAATTTTCGAAGTCCGAACTTCCAAAATACTTAAAATTAAGTGAAATTAATTAAGACTTAAGATCAATTACTAGATAATTAATTGCTTTGCAGTTTCGGGTTTTCGGAAGTTCCTCTTGAGATACACTAAAAGTCCCCGAAGTTTGAACTCCCGAAACACTTGAAGTTAACACACCATTTTAAACATGATTAATTTAGGTTTTAAAAGCGATTAACCAGAGATTAATCTTTTTGTCGATTCGGTATTCAAGAGGTTCCCACTCTGTCACATCTAAAACTCCTGAACACGAATCGTCGAAATGTTGATGGCATTTATGACTAATTAAGGACAATGATTTAAACGAGGATTTCAAATCGCAAGGTAGACATATCCATTAATGTTAATAAATTATTCGTCAGTAAGGTTATATGAAGATCAATGAATCTTGTTTAAATAAAATCACTTCGTTTTTGAATTCATTTTCACCTTTCGCAATTAGCAAGTTTTATCTATTTGAAAAACTCATTGATTTTCTCTGCAACATGTAACCTCACTCTATTTCCTTAGAGATTATGACACCACGATAAATGGAAAAAAATCTTGATGCAACAGGCGAAGATTTGAACCCGAATCCAGACATTCTAGCGGACACCACTCCGTGAGCCACAAACACCATTAAACATTGGACACAAGTTTCTGAGATCCTGGAGCGTGAAATCATTAGTTGTCCAGGATACTTTGCCAACAAAGAAGATGACTCTTTTGCAGCTAATATTAGACACATAACATAGTCAGAGATGCACAATATAGTTGGATGACCGAGACTCATGCCTTATAATAACATGATAAGCTGGGCCTTGGAACATGTTGACGTCCAGATCAAGAGAATCATCAACCATCAACATGTTTCCATCGACTATTTTCGACCAGAACATCTGCAAGTAATGTATAAAATCTCCCCTAATCCTAAATATAATTACAATGTCACATTCATTCTAGAATTTGAGCAAAAGGAATGCGTCCAATACGCCAGGAATGGTCACAATATAATCAGGACCTGGTGGGGACACCTGGAGAAATTCAGGACTGATGCTCATGGTACGTATGCCACAATGTCTTTGGATGCTCATATGGTGTATGTAGCCATGATTCTTTGTCATCTGTTCAGAAAGAATATCCCTACACATTTCACAGTGGAATGGGTATCCATCATGAAAGAGGTAGCAGAGGGTTACACTTTCAATTGGGCGAAAATGTTGTCAGATAACTTGGCCAAGGGAATTGTTGATTACAAAACATCGAAATAAAAAGGGCATCCCACCCCTTTTTACTTGTCTGCATATGTTATAGACAACATCTGCCTCATGACCCCTTTTCCATCGATGAACTGGAGTTGGACCCCAGCCAATGCCGAGCCCATTCATTTGTATCAATCCAAGTTGTGGGAGGTGAAAGCTAAAGATTTCTTTTATGAAATTTTCCACAATGTCGTAATAATTATTCATATAGCCCTGTATGGTCACCCACCTCCCTAGATTTAAGAAAATATTATGGGAAACCTGAGTAATCTTGTAGATTGGTTCATTGAGAAGAATTTCTCCTACATCAGAGTTTTTGGTTGCTCGTTTCCTCCTCATGCTCTCCCACAATTTTTACCCAACAGGATGGTGTGTAGAGAAGTGGCATACCAGACAATGATAGGAGGCATCAACAAGGAACTAAAGGCAACACATAAAAAGGTTTGGACAACTTTCCCTATTCAAGTTGGCATGTTTTCATTATTGGATTTCGGTCACTCCAAAGTTGAGGCCGCGAGCCTAGAGGATGTCAAATTTCTTGACATCAAGTTCAAGAGACATGATCCATGTCAGTGGAAAACCACCTAGACCAGTTCAACATGAAGTGGTATATGCATGATAACTCCCCATATGATGAAATATTTAGGGGTGTTAGATATTATGAGGAATTTCAAGACAGATTCTGAACCCTTCCCCTGGATCAACAAGATGGTTTTCTTAGCTTTCAAAAACACAGACGAAACAGTCTACCAAGGGTACTATAAGGAGACTCAATAGCCAATCTCCCTTCATAGGAAGTTATTCCTACAGTATCTGCATCAAGCCACTCTGATAAGCACAGAGTTGAGGGAACCCCAAAGAGCTTGGAGGTGTTAACACATGAATTAAAAACATCATTGTCAGGCCAGCTAAGCCCCCATGCACTAGCTCAACTTGAATCTTTCCTAAAGAAGGGACAATATGTGTCTTCTGCAACACCATCTACTCCTTCTGTCACCTCAAATACAACAAATCAACACCAATACACAAATATTGCTACTCCCAATACATGACTAACCCCTCTACAAACCAGCTTCGGAAATCCTAATTTTGAACTTGTTTTTGTAGGTGCTCTTAGCCCCATATTGACCGAAGAGATGCCTCCTTCAGATTTATTTTTTAGTAATAAATGGAAAGCCATCATCGAAAGGGAATCTCAAAAAAAATATGGAGTGATGATTAAAATGCAAAGAATGGTGTATGACGGGAATGACCAAGATGATCCAGAATTTGCAAGAGAAGTTGCAGGTTCATTAGGTGCTTTTTTCACTGCCAATCAGTGGTCTGTAGACAAATTGACTGAACAACTGTGACATAAGTGCCTATTGTTAGAGAAATTGAAAAATCAGATACATGCCACGGAACAGACTATAAGAAACAGAATGAACCAGGATTTTGAGCAAATCAGGGCCAATTATCAGGAACGAATCAAACAACTTCAGGATAACCTCTGTCTGCTCCACCAGAATTCACAGACTAGCCAAAGTTTGGTCACTCAACATGATGAGTTGATATAATAGTTGCAAGCCAGATTGGACCTAACCAAAGGTACCTCGATAGAAATATCGGCCTTCCAAACTCAAGTGTTGGAAATAAATGAGAACTTGAAAGATGCCCAGAAATACCTTTATCTGAAGGTAAATGCCATCCAAAAGTGTTATCAGGAAGTAGACCTTTCTCTAAAGGAAATTTATGTAAAGGAAAAAGAGGCCCGCTCAACCCATTCTAAGTTTCAAGAAGTCATCATATTGATGCAGAAATATAATGTCCCTGATTTTCCTCTTCTTTCTCATTCCAAACAATTAAAAGGTGAGACGACCCTAAAGGTTTCGGAAAAAAATATGGAAGAGAGCAAAAGATTTTCTAGAGAGGTAAAAGAATCTTCTCTAGAAGCGTTGTCATCATTAAATAAATGGCTGATTGATCTTGATGGAGGAAATATCTCAGAATCCCTGTGGCAAATTGATATAGAAATGAACGAGTAGAATTCCTGAAAGCGAAAAAAAGAAACTCTGGGAGCCATTTAGGAAATGAACTAGATTGATTTTCTTAAAATCAATAAATGGCTAGTGAATCCAAGTTCATAGTTCTAGGCCACAACTCAAGAAGTGAAAAGGATCCAAGAAAAGTTGCCTCAGATAGAAAGGAAGTTATTCTCTTTCGAGGTAAATGAAAAAATTGAGCCATCAAGGTTCGTGGTGGAATTGTTGGATAGATGAACCTAATGTATTGAACATGGAAAAGAAAGCATAGTTGGGAGCAGTTAAGAAAATGTGCACAGTGTCCTTTCCTTCTTCCCTCTCTACATTTCACCTTTCAACAACTACTTATCTCGTCCACCCACATTCTAATCTCCACTTATCCCTACTTCATCATCATACACTTGTTCCATTATCATTATTTCCATAGATGGTTACTTTTTCCTGTTCCTGTTATCCATTCCTTGACGAGCCAATGCAGTGATATTCATGTGATTATCCTTCCCCCATGATCTCAATTGTGATTGATTGCCTTGTTGAACATATCTAGAGGGATAGATGGAAACAAAACTAAAACGACCAACAAAATATGCTGAATAATTAAGGTGGCCTCAATGAAATGTGTGTCTGGCCCAAAGGACTAAGGAAACGAGGCATTACTGCTAGCAAATGAAGAGACAGAGGAGAATGCCAACGAAACTCATCAAGATTTACATGTTGTTGTTTTATTCGGATGTATTCTATTTTTAATTAAAGTTTGTAAGAAGTCCAAGGGTGTTTGAGTTGTGACAGATTTTGTATAAGTAAATAGATTCAATATCTATTGAGGCCTGCTTCTTGCTAGATGTAATAGAGAAACTCTCTTTTCTGAGTATTAATACAAGTGCAGACATAGATTCTAATTTTCATTTAGTTTAAGTTATGTGTTTCCTTTGTATTTTCATTTCTGCAAAATTATTTATGTAATTCCTTGAAAAAAGATTGATTGCAATTTCGTATTACAACTACTGTGATCATATTATACCAACAATTCATTAGGTAAGCAATTTTTCCTTTGTATTTATTGTGAGTAAAACAAGACCTGTGTTCTACGTGAATTACTGCATTTCATATCCTTCTCAAGGGTTCCTTCTCTACATTTCTTCAACTCCAAACAAGGTGAGACTCATCTGCAATTGATTCCTAACATTGTTTAACAATTTTTAAACTTTATTTCACACCATTTGATATTATAATTGTGACTCAAAAAATGAAATACAACCTATATACTGTCCTATTATTAATTTCATTTAAATATCATTTCTTATAGAACTAAAGGTATGAAAAGAACTCATTTAAAACATTTTCTTTAAACACTCCTGATGCCTGACATTACTCTTTGAGTCTTAGGATTAATCTCAGGAACAACATATTTTTGGCACCATTGTTGGGGACGAAGAAACTAAATCATTTTCCCTCGGAAAATGACAAGGTAAATTTTGATCTTTGATGGTGAACAAAGATTGAATACCTAAGTAAGGCTTATTCTATTTTTCACTTGGTGATTCCACCATAAACAAAACTGGCATTCGGTTGAAATAATACTAGGAAAAATCTAGACGATAACTAGACCACATCAATGTCAAATACCGAAAAATTGTTGAAACCAAAGGGATATCTCAAACATACTGCTGCATCAAAAGGTAAAATATATCAACCCAAAGTTACACAAGTTAATGCTAAGGTTCAAAACGAATAAATAACCCCTAAATAAAGTTTTAAACAAATTCATTCTACAGAGGCATCAACTAGTAAACCTGAGGCTAAACTCGAAAATCTAGAGGTAATTGTTCCCGGGATAAAAGTTGAGATTGACTTGCCAGCTACTTTTACTAGTGAGAACAAAGGATCCCCTTCAATCCACTTTGTCATTAACACTTTGCCAATTCTCTCCTTTCTTGAATTAAAAGTTCCCATTTCCAGGAATCTCGAGGAGTACTTTCCATACTTAGATTCATCTCCTATCGCCTCCCATACATACACATCCGGTAAACCTGAGGAGCCCAGCTCAAGTTTCCCTTCCCCCCCTTATATATATCTTCCATCTCCTCGTGGTATTTTTCCCGAACTTCCTTTTCCACACTCTGAAGTAGTCGAGAGGTCAACGGTTCAGTCCCTTGAAGTTTTTGAAAATCCCCTTTTTAGCCCCCAAAGTATGTCTCCTAGGCTTTCAATGGACGGTGCTAGAGGTGCTGGTGTTGGAGGTGCAGAAGTTGGTGGACAAGGTCAACGCCCTAGAATCTTTGCCAAGGTAGATGCTACATGTGCTCCCTTAGTCCTCCATGATTTCCTTCATGATTTGCATGAAAATTACATTAAGAACCTCCCCAATTTCACAAGAGAAGGAGATCTAACCGCAACATAACACATATAATTTTTTGATCAGTTTGTTGATATCCTTGGCATCGAACACGAGGATGTTTACTAAAGGCTGTTAGTACAAACCTTTGAAGGACATGTGAGGACCTATTTCAGAGGACTCCCAGTAGATTCCATGCGATCATATGATGAACTATAAAATTCCTTCCTAAGACAGTGGGGCGAGAAAAAGGACCATATTTGTTATTTAAACGAATTTGGGGCTTTAAGAAAGAAGACATGAATTAGTCCTTTAATTTATCCATAGGTTCAATAAACTGTATAACAAAATCCTAACCTAAGTCAAACCTTCTCAACTAGCTACAAAAGTAACTTTTGCAGGGGATTTTGATTTTGACTTTTATCTACTTCTAAGAGAAAGGAGATCTACCACTTTATCAGGAATGAAAGATGATGCCAAAAAAATTGAATCCAATATGATGGCATCCAGGAAATTAAAAAATAAGGTTGAGATGGGAACCATAGAACCTAGGCATTTCAAAGAACATGCAGGACCCTCTGGATCTGGGAAGTCCGCAAAAGAAAAAATGGATGAGATGGCCAAGATAATTAAATATTTATAAAAAAAATCTCCATAATGGAATTAGATCAAGCCAAACCTGATCCATACATTAGGAATCAGTTCAGGAGAAACCCTAACACCCAGATACAACAAAGACAATTGAAAAATGAAGAGCAAAAGATCCAAGCTCCGTTTAAAACTGAAAATTTCATGCAGAGGGATGAAATGAAAGATTATGAGGAGTTAGAAGAAGATCTAAACAACCTTAGCAATGATGATCTTGAGCCACATTTAACCAGGACGGATTATGAGAAATCTTTAGACCTGGAATCCCTGTTTAATAATGAGGAAAACATCAATAATCTAGGAGATTCTACCTATCAATGTCTCACCGATTCAATAATGGTTGAACTCCAACAAAATTATGATTTAAGGCCTAGAGAGAAAAATTATATGATTGCTCCACCAAAAAATATTTTATCACGAAGCAAAACAAAGGAGGCAACAGTTACTAAACCACCAATTGAAACACAAGCTTCCCGAAAAAAGACAGTTGAAACAAGAACAATGCAAACTAAGAAGCCGAAAAATACAGAAGTAGAAGTTCGAACCATAGAAATTGAAAAAACAATTGGAGGTTTTAGTTTGGAAAATGAAATTAATAAAATTAATATCCCAATGCCTCTGGTTGAACTCGCAAAAAATACGATTTATAAAAAGAAAATCGCTAAAGTGATAAATTTTTCTAATCCTGAATATCAAGAAGACGTTATTAATCTGCAGGAAGAAAGACCTACGATCATGTTCGGTCCACACATTGAAAAAAATAAGGATTCTGTTGCTCCATTCTATATTACACTAACGGTGCATGGCCATTTACTACACAATTGCATGTTAGATTTTGGGTCCTCTCATAATTTATTGCCTAAAATTATCATGGAAAAGTTGGGCCTCGAAATTACCAGACCTTATCAAGACTTGTACTCGTTTGATTCTAGAAAGGTTAAGTGTCTAGGCATGATTAAATATTTGGTAGTAAATCTTGCTTAGATCCAAGTAAAAAGTATCCTTATGGATGTGGTTATTGTTGATGTCCCTGCCAAATACAACATGCTCCTATATAGGTCTTGGGGTTCCAAATTAGGAGGATCAGTTTAGGTGGACATGACTTATGTTATGATCCCAAATTTTGGTCGGAAATTCATGTGACTGTGCAACGAAACTAGACAGGCATATATACTGTAAGTGACCCTCAAAACCCCAATAATTACCCAGTCTATGTTGTTGATCAAGACTTAGGAAATTGTATATTATCTATTGATGACAATTTTGAAGAATGTACAGAACAAGAAATTAAAGAAATAGAAATAATAAAGAAAAATGTAAATGTAAGAGAAGGAATGTGGAAAATGTTCTTCGATGGTGCCTCATCCTGCGAAGCAACATGAGCTAGATTTTTATTCGTGGAACCTTGTGATGAGTATGTTATTCCCTTATATTATAGATTACAATGGGAGATCGATTATACAAACAATGTTTTCGAATATGAAGCTCTAGTTTTAGGATTAGAAGCTGCAAGGAAGTTAAAAATCGAACATCTGATAGTTTATGGTGATGGAGAGCTTATTGTGAAACAAGTAAAACAACAGTATCAAGCTAAGAATCCAAGGTTGATATCATATAGGAATTGCGCCTGGGATCTTATAGAGAATTTATTCTCATCCTTTAATATTCAATATATTCCTAGGATGGAGAAGCAAGAAGCTGATTCCTTGGCCAAGGCTATTGCGACCTTCATACCGCCCACTGTCTTGAAACTGAAGTATCACATTGAGATGAGAAACATAACTTTGATCTTGAACAATGTTCAACAATGGCAAGTGTGCAAGGATGACGAAAACATCAAACAATTTCTGGAAAGGGTTGATGATTTTTCTGAAACTCACATAGATCAGGAAAACCAAAATGATCCTACTTGGGTTATGAAAGGAGAGAATCTAGAAAAATTCCAAGAAAAGATTACAAACCACCGCATGCTCTTTCTTAAGAACAATCAAATTCCCAGAGGGCTTATCCCCTTAGAAAGGTTGTTTGACCAAGATGACATACCTTTAAAGTCTACCTTACGTCCCCAACCCGAAGAAGTTGAAGACTGTAATGTAGGAACTAACGAAGATCCCAAAATGGTCAAGATATCAAAATACCTTCCAACCCAAATGAAACGTAAGTATGTTGAGTTGCTTAGGAAATACAGAGATGTTTTTTCATGGTCTTATGATGATCTGAAAACTTACGATACCTCTTTTATTGAACATAAGATTCCTTTAAAACATGGTATTAAACCTTTTAGATAGAAACTCAGACAGATAAACTCGATTCTCTTGCCAGTAATAGAAAGGGAAGTCAAGAAACTTCTCGATGAAAAAAGCATCGTTCCACTTAGGTACTCTGAATGGGTAGCAAATTTGGTTCCCGTCAGAAAGAAAAATGGCGAAATAAGGCTCTGTGTTGATTTCAAAAACTTAAATCGGTCATCCCTTAAAGACAACTACCCGCTCTTGAAAATGCATCATGTTCTAGAGAAGGTAGTAGGGGCCAACACGATTTCCATGATTGATGGTTTTTTGGGTTGTAATTAGATCATTGTTCATGAAGACGACAGAGAAAAGACTGGGTTTACCACTCTGTGGGGAACCTTTATGCATGATAAAATGCAATTTGGTTTGATGAATGTAGGGGATACTTTCCAGAGAGTGATGGAAATCGTATTCATCACCGAGAGAGACAAATTCGTTGTTATTTATCTTGATGATTTGATGGTTTTTTCTAACTCTAATGCAAAACATTTGTTGCACCAGACCTTCGAAAAATGAAGACAGTTCGGTTTGTCTCTTAATCCCAAGAAATCACATTTTTCTATGCAAGAAGGTAATATCTTAGGTCATATAGTGTCAAAAGAAGGAATCAAGGTCAACCCTAAGTGAGTTGAGGCTATAAACATGATTAACATCCATAGGAACAGAAAATAAATTCAATCTTTTTTAGGAAAGATAAATTTTTTAAGAAGATTTATTCCTAACTTTGCTGAAATAATTAAAATGATTACAAATATGTTGAATAAAGACAACGAAGTGAAGTGGACTGTTGAATCTAAAGTATCTTTCGAGCTTGTCAAAACATCTATTGGGGAAGCACCAGCTCTAGCAAGTCCAAACTATACCAAGGAATTCTTAATATTCTCATTCGCTTATGAATGTACTGTTGTAGTGGTATTCCTGGAAAAGAACAAGGAAGGATTCAAGAAACCAATAGCCTTCTTCAGCAAAATCCTCAGAGATGTAGAATTAAGATACAATATACTTGAGAAGCAAGCATACAGAATGGTGAAGGTTCTGAAGGCCTTCAAAACATATGTATTGCATTCCAAAATAATCGCTTACGTGCCAACAAATGATATCAAAGAAATCTTGGTTCATCTAGACAATGATGGACGAAGAGGTCGATGGTTGGCTAAAATTCAATATTTTGATCTAGAAGTGAAACTGACCAAGCTAGTCAAAGGTTAAGTCCGGGTGAAGTTGTTAGTCGAATCAAATTTCAGGGAGCTTGGGATAAATAACCTCAAATCACACGAATCTCTCTTGGATATAGAGGAAATTG
>JASDQU010206018.1:6442-28276 GCA_032191745.1 Picea mariana
TTTCTTTTCAGATACCATAGCCCAAAATATGTTGTTCCTTTAAGATATTTGAATATCCTTTTCATTGCTAGAACATGGGTTTCCTTTGGTTTCTCTTGAAATCTTGTGACCTGTCCAATTGCTTACATTAAATCTAGTCTTGAATTTGTCACATAGAGTACACTACCAATAATTTTTTTGTAGAGTCTTTAATCAACTTCTTCAGATTCATCATCTTTTCTCAACTTGCAACCGGTAACCATAGGAGTACTCACAAGTTTTAAATCCTCTATTTTGAACTTATTTAACATCTCCTTGATGTACTTTGTTTAGGAAATGAAAATGTCTTCATCTAGATGAGATATCTGGAGTCCCAAGAAGAAAGACAACTCCCCAACTAGGGACATTTCAAATTCGTTATGCATATCCTTCACAAACTTCTAACTCAATCTATCATCATCACTTCCAAAGATGATTTCGTCAACATACACTTCAATAATAATAATACTTCCTTGATCCACTTTTAGGTAGATGTTACTATATGCATTTCCCCTTATGAATCCTTGTTTCTGTAATTACCTGTCCAATCTTGAGTACCAAGCTCTCAGAGCTTTCTTAATTCTATATAGATATTTTTTCAATCTCCAAATATAGTCTTCATTTTTTAATAGTAGAAACCCTTATAGATGTTCTATGTAGACTTCATTTTCTAATTCTCCATTTAGAAAAGATGATTTTACGTCCATCTGATACAATTTGATCCTTTTGGATCATGCATATGCCGATAACATTATGATTGCTTCCTTTCTATCCACAAGAGCAAAGGTTTCTTCAAAATCTATTCCTTCAACTTGAACATATCCTTTTCACACTAGTATTTCTTTGTTTCTAGTTACCTGTGTGTTGAGAAATCCTAAATCCCTTCAACTCAACAGCAGGAACCAAACCCACCACCGAGGCCCAATTAGACTCTGCAACATTTAATAGTGGAATGGTTCTCCAAATCTTGTGATCCAACCAAATAATCGATGGGCTTTACGTTTTCTAGTGAAAGTTTCTCCTTCAGTTTGGACATTCTCTTTTTGTATTTTATCTTATAGGTGGGACCGATAGAAGATAAGATTTGGTATAAACCAACTTGGTAAAAAAGTGGGAAACATTAACTACTGGAGAAGGTTGATCTTGGGATAACCCTTTCACTCTAGCATCCAGACAATGATTCTCTACCACAGGCCTAGTAATAATACATTAACCTGCTGGTGTTCCAATTATTGACTGAGGTATGATTATCAGAAGAAAACACATATGCAATAAATGATGGAAAGAAAAATAATTCTCTTAACTCTAATCATCAATCACATAATAACACAACGATTTCATTTTCATCATTAAAGACAAGAACTGTAAAACATTGAATTAAATAACTTATAAACATATTTAGAAGCTCTTACTCATTACCGCATCCATTCATGAGATGAAATCAGAAATAATTCATCTCCACATCCAATCATACACACTTTTGATGAAAAACACAAACTTTCCTCTGGTCCTAAACATGACTTCTCAATTAAGGAAGCTCTGAAATAGTTCTTTACGAAATCCAAAAATGAGGGTCTTTGCAACAACCATCGACCCTTTGCTAATAGGTCGACCCTCCTACTTATAACATACTATTAACTAAAAATAACTATTAAAGTGTAGCTAAGTAAAACAAAAACTCACCACATGATGCTTTCTTCTATCAATATTCAAAGAGTCATCAAATGATCTCACTTGAGTGGATGACTCTTCTCGTACTCCGACCACTTGATGAAGAGATCCTTGCATGTGTTAGCATACAGGAATCTATGTTGTTCCATTGGGGCCAAAAGAATCTCTCTTATATCCACTGCTCGTGCCTGATACTTGACTATTCTAGCACTTAACTATTGTAACATGGCTCGAGCTTTGATCGGGTGCTCCATGATATGTTGCACCCATCCTGGCACCAAGTCTACCACCTTTTCTATTTCAACAGCCCATGATGAGTCTTGTTCGGCATGTGATTTGACTATGTCGACAAAGTCATCGGCTGTGCCGAATTCAGGGAGGTCGATGTCTCTCATTGCTCGGTTGATCTTCATCCATCTATTTTCGCACTCAGTCCATTTCTCTTAGATTTCCCGATGAGGTTCTTGAGCCATTTTTTCCCAATATTCGGTCGATTTATTTATGCGGTCAAGGTTGCTTTCCTTTAGTACCTGGATTCCATGATCTTCGTCATCTCGACCTTGTTGAATTGCGCTGATATAGTCAATCCTTTCCATGGCTTAGTGTGCTTTCTTGTACCACCTGTCCATATCCTTTCACGTGGCTAGCGCCATGAGGGTTTCTTCTTGAAGCTCAGATATCCTTGCAATGAATAGGTGTTGTTCATCTATAAATTTATTGTAGACCTCCTGGAATTCACTCCTTAGGAACACTACGTCCTGTGTGGTGTCCTGGTAATATTTTTCCAAGTGGCGCAAATGTTCCAATTCCTTCATAGCAGCAGCCAGCTCCTCTTCATCCCTTTTCGCTCTGTCCAGGATGGCATCTGTGATTTCCATCCGTGCGCCGATAAGTTCAGATGTCTTTGCATGCTCTATGTTGATCAGATTTTCCTCTGTGGTGATGAAGATGGAGTGATATAGAGTGATCCTCCTCTTCTTGGTGGTTCTCTACATGATAGATTTCCTTTTCTGGTCATAAGCGATGGCATGTATGTCAACGAATTCATCCACGGGTTCAGGGATTTGTTGATCTCCCCATGTGAGCATATTTCCCAAGCTCCCTATGGTATATATTTGTTCAAAATTGGGATATTGAACTTCCTCCATGTGTTCTGAAGCTCCGGCTTATGTTTGTTTCTCATCGGGAAGTTGAGTANATTTCCTTTTCTGGTCATAAGCGATGGCATGTATGTCAGCGACTTCATCCACGGGTTCGGGGATTTGTTGATCTCCCCATGTGAGCATATTTCCCAGGCTCCCTATGGTATATATTTGTTCAAGACTAGGTTATTGAACTTCCTCCATGTGTTCTGAAGGTCCGGCTTCTATTTGTTGCTCATCGGGAAGTTGAGTACCAATTGAAATTGAGGCATCGGGGGTAGGCTCAGTACTTACTTGATAATCAGTCGTTGAGACATCGATTTCATGTTGTGGAGCTTCTTCTTTTTGTTCACCCAGTCCTGGCTCATCCGTTGGACTATCCTTTTGAGTTTCTGGCTCATCGAGTGGTTCAATGTATAAGACACTTTCAACCTCCTGGTCATTTTGTGAAGGGCTCTGAATTTGAGAATCGAGAGCTAGGGAATATGTCTTCTCTGGCTCCTTTTCCTCTGTGATCTGTACAGGAGTCACCAGGGATACCTCCGGGCTTTCTTCATCATCATAGATGTTTATCAATTTGCGAAGGGGTTTGGTGTAATTTTTCTCCCCGATGTTCCTACTATCTTAGGCTGAGCTGAAACATCCCCGGGTGATCTGACCTATGACATTGTAATTTCAAGGTTATCTAACCCAACGATTTCATCAATATCTATTAGCTCAGGGTCGCTTGGATATGCCCATCTTTCATATGGGTTGTCAGCAAGGCCCCCTATCTTTCCTATGAGGTCTGGCTCATCTTTCATCTAATAAATTATTCATTGTGATTATTCTATCATGAGAAATCCCCTTGCTTGTGCGTCTTGTGTCATAGGGAATCCTCTATCCTGCACCGGGACCACCAGGGGAACCTCTGTTGCTTCTATCACTATGCTTTCTTCTCTGGCTCTGAGGGCCTCTTGAGTTGATTTATCTATGGTCATCGTGTGTTCATCCAGGATCATGGCCCTGAACCTGCTCATTTTTTTATCATCCATCCTTGCTACCAACTCGTCCCAGTCTTGGGAATTCTTTGTGAAGACTTCATCTTCAAATTTCTCATGGGCATACGTCCAGTAGGATGATACTTGTGAAGCGTGTCGCAAGACCAGTCCCTTTGGATCATGCTTGCAGAATTGGCATGTCTGGAACCTAAAATTGAGCTCGCTCAACCCTTCTTGTTTGGCTTGAGTTGTATCTTTAACCAAGTAGTAACCTACATGTAAACCATAAGGAATGAACGCTCGCTTCTTGTCCTTGCCCAAGGTGGCGTTGTAACCTTGAAAGATGGTTTGATAGCATATATCCCATACTACAAGTCATTCCAGGACATGAACTGGTAAGATATGTGGTGCTTCAGTAGCCCTAAACACCTTGATGTAGTTTTCACACTCATCCAAGTACCAGTGGCCTACCTTTGATATCATCTTCTTGGCCACAGCCAATAGTATCAGGCATTCTTTCTTAAAAAGAATGAAATAAATTCATGCGATGAATACATCGCAAATGAGGGAGTAAGAATTTGTATACCTGTTCTCCCAAAGGATGCTAAACTATATGTGGACCGAAAGCTCTGTGACATGCCATATCAGATTCATGCCGGTGAAAATGTTTATGGCACACATGACATCAAGAAAAATATGAAGCCATGTAGAAAACTGGTGTCTCTCCCTCCTTTGGCGTATGATCTTGTTGTATACATATGCTCAGTTGTTTAGAAATTATGGCTCCCCAGTTGAAACTACTCCCAGAGATAGCCATTGTGTAATCTAAGGGCATCCATGCCTCTGAAAATATGGAGCAGTCCTTCTCTCCATATAATCGGCAAATGAGAGCCATCAAATAGATGTATGGCTCCTTTAAATTTGTCATTGAGTACCAGCCAGTGCTCTGGTTGGTGTATTTTGTGTCCTCCCTCCACCATGAGGCCATCACCCGGCTGTTGTCATGGTGCTCGTAGAACTTTACGACAAAATCTGTGTTTAGTCGCTTCTCAAGGTCTCTAAGCTTGTAGTACTTCTGGACTTCCATCGGTAAGAACACTCTGACAAAAACCCCATTTTCATCATTGATCAAACACTTATGTGTGTCTATGTGGTCGATGAGCCACTTTAGGACTTCAGTACAAGGAAAAATAGGAGTTCTACTTTCCACCATATGCAGGTACAAACTTTGGATGTTCAGGAACACTTCGTCATCGAGCGCTCTAACATATGGATCACTGTGTGGTACATATTCCAGGTAATCCTCCTGGTTGATATTGTTAAAGAGTTCTCCCCAATGCGGGAGTGACATCTTGGATCCCATTCTTGCTTCTATATCTCCAAATGTCGGAGGCTGGATGAAAGCCTTCTTTGTCGATTGTTTGATGACAGGCTCCGGTCTTGGCGTGTATTCCAATTGTTTTGTGACCCCTGAAGAGGATCCTTTGCCTGCCTCTGGTTCTTTCATCTTCGGTTCCCTCGGTGATCATCTGGTGGTCGGCTTTATTAGAGGCATTGTTCCTGCAACTCAAAACAAATTTTTAAAGACTGTGTAAATAACAAAACCAGATAAAAATATATGAACTGTAACTATGTAAAATCCACAGACTTGGATACATACCTGTAAATCTTACTAAACCTGTTTATTTTGATACTCACGCGGTCTCTGCAGCTTTGGAATTACTCGTCTTGCTTATTTGGATGCTCTGAATATCCTTGCGTGCAGAATGATTTCGTTTACAATGGATCGAGAGAATTTAAACAAGGGAATAACTTACCTTGTTGCATTAGCCATTCAATTCAGGTGAAGAGTGAAATTTAAATAGATCTTCCACCAAATCTCTACACCTAAATTCATTGTGGGTTGACAGTGGAGGTGTGGGGGTGATGCGGTCTATCGGTGGTTTTAAACGGTTGCTTTGATTGGTGCCCGAGGTAGCAATTAATGTGGGATTTGGTATTAATTATCCCCTTAAATGCTCAAAATCTGATCATATCTAATGATAAAACGTCCGATTGTGTCACTCTCCTAGTGGGTGGATCGGGGATCGGGAATGTGCTATGAACGTTTTCATTGATGTCCTTTTGAAAAATATTCTGACACCGATCAATATTACCGTACAATGGTGTCGTGGAAAAGCTAACTCAGAGGAGTGACTCAAACCTAGGGAACCAAGAATGACTCAAGGTAAAACTAGATCGTACGATTTTCACAATCTGGTAAAGACACATGGCGTTGAAGATTGATGACCTAATTCACGTGTATTAATCGGAGTCAGAACTTTCATCGAGTTATTCGTTCTAAAAGAAACCTTAGCTTGTTGATGCCGAAAAAGTATCTAGGATCGGTGATCGGTGATAAACCTATCAAGTGCTTTCCTCGGATTAGCTTCCTCGAAAAAGTCTCGATCTCGAAAACGCATCAGGGATCAATGATCGGGAATATCTTTTAGCGTGATTAGAATGTTTGTTGAGATCCCTTTAGGTTTTCCCCGATTCTGATAAGCACGTTGACTATCGGCTCTCGGTGATATCTTTTCTTTCTTTGTTAATGTATAATCCCTTCATCTTTTATCGATGTTGATGAAGATCGGCTATCGGCGATGTCCTTATGCAAGAATTGTCGCAAAACAAAACTTCCTTTTTCCAATGTCGATGAAGATTGGGGCTCCGTGACTGAGGTTTCCCGAGTGGTTCTTTCCTTATTTAAATTTCTTCCGATGTCGAATCTGAGCACGTCGGGTGAAGTGTTTTGGTTGTTGATTATTTATTTAGGTGTTAATCCCTTTTAAGTCACGGGGTTTCATAAATTCAAACAAATCTGAAAAGAAGATGAGATTCGAAATAATAAGCAAAGACAAAAATTTCTCAAAATGAAGTCGAATCAGACAATGCAAAGATCAAGTGGTACCCAAAAAGTAAAAATCTGACATAGGATTTTTAGGGTGTGTTGAGTGCTCAACAAATGGCGATTTACTGGGTGAAAGCAGAATCTCTATTCCTACCTCGAGCTCGGCTGATACAAAAGTTTGTTAAGAACTTAACTGGTTTTTAATCAGAGCCTCTTTTATCCTTGCATATAAAATTCCCTAGTTGGTGCATTTGGGTCTGCATGTGGGGTTTTCCACCTTTATTCCACATTTGTTTCCTGTCACCCTAACTCACGCCCCTTTTAACAAGAGTCTAGTAAATCATTTACTGGCACTAGGCCTTGTAGTTACTCTTTTTCACTTGCTATGGTGTTGCTCCGCTACCAACGAGCATCCATAACCCCGGCGAAGTCACCCTGATGTCACAGACCTTACTCCACTGCCAACAAGCATCCATAGCCCTAGCAGAGTTATTTTCATACCCTCTCCTACTGTGCGCTCATTTGATATAGTTGATTTTATTTCAGCAGAGTGCCCTAAGCGAGTGGGAGAGGAGGACGTCTGTTATTTAAAAAATGAGATGGTTAAGGTGAAACTTGCTAGTTATGTCTCTGAGGTACATGTAGTCCTTTCCATCTTACCATGTTTTTGTTAAGTTTTTACGACACTACCAGGCAGACACTTCATCATTTTTCCAAGGTTGTTCATCTGAGTTGGTTAGATAGAAAACTCCTTAAAACAACCGCAAGTCCCCTTACGCTTCTTGTGTTGCATGTGAGCGATGAGTTAGGAATAGAGTTTGTTATATCGCATGAATTAATGTCAACCATTGTCTTGCTAAACACAATCTTCAAAAGAGCAGAAGTAAAATAGAAAAAGACAAAACAAAAACAAAAAAGCATTCCACAATCGACCTATCTAAAACCAACATCGTGGAAACAAAAACAAAGAAAATATTATTTTTATTTTTATTTTTATATCTTTATTTTTTTTAATGGAAATATTGTTTTAGGGCTTAGCCATTCACCGAGAGGGCATCAGGTTTCCCCCTCAGATTCTGTAGCTGATACGTGCCTACCCCAATTTTCTCAGCCACCTAGAATGGTCTGAGCCAAAGATTCTGAAACTTAGAACATTTTCCTTTAGGCTCATTTTCTTTGTCCCACTTTAGGACTAAGTCTCCTACTTCAAAATTCTTCTCTTTAGCCTTATGCTTATCAAACCACCTTTTAACTATATGTTGATGAGCTATAAACTTTGACTTTTCTTTCTCCCTTTCTTCTTCTAGCATGAGGAGAGTATCAATTCTTTATTGTATGACTGATGAGGGTTGTCCTCTAGAATCTTGAGCAAGTTAACAAGATGGAAGATATATCTCGTTCGGGAGAATGGCTACCTATCCATATACCAAAAAGTATGCGGAAATCCCTATAGCTTCCTTGGGTGTAACTCTATCATCCCATAAAGCATTAGGAAGTTAACTATGCCAATTCCTCTAGTTATCTACAACTATTTTCTTCAATATATTCACTAGGTTCTTATTAGTTGATTATGCCACTTCGTTCCCCTGTGGATAGTAGTTTGTGGAGTATCTGATTATGATTCCTTTGTCTAGAGAAAACTATGTTAATAATGTGGAAGAAAAGTAAGATGCATTATCAAAAACAAGGACGAAAGGCACATCGAACCTTGTGATCAGTTGTTGTTCTATGAATTGGATCACCACCTTTTCATTTACATGGGTCAGAGGGATGGCCTCTACCCATTTTGTGAAATAATCTGTGGCATTTAGTATATACCTATGTTGTTTTGAAGAACTTGGTGTAATCTCTCCTATGATATCTAACCATCATTGCGCGAATGGCCTGGAAACGGCTACCGGTTGGAGTGGGACAACTGCTCTCTTCTCCCTTCCTGTGCTTATTTGACAAGTTTTACAATTTATAGCATATGTGTGAGCATCCTTGAATAGAGTAGGCCAACAATAGCCAGCTCTCAGTAATTTATGAGCAGTGGTGTTTCCTGCAAAATGTCCAACTGCAGGACCATCATGGAGCTCCTTCAGAACTTTTTCTACATCATCACATTCGAGACATCTTAAAATTACCCCATCATAATTAACATGGAAGAGCACCGAATTTATGAGGTGATATTGTGCGGATTTTAACCTGAGGGCTCTCCTTTCCATAGGGTTTAGGTTTTTTGGGAAAGTCCCATGATGCAGAAGATAAGTCAGTTTCTTGTACCAAGACTCTTTCCCTAGGGAGACGTATGAAGCTTCACGACACCATAATGTCAATTCATTGTCCCATATGAGGTCTTTATTTACTTGGTCCTGGGCTTTAGCTGTCAGTTTGCATAATCCTTGTACCTTAACCAATTTAATAGGTTTTATATCTAGATCAAATTCCTGGACTACTGCCATCCAGTTTCCTCTTCTTTCCCCCATATCATGTTGATTGAATAGGGATCAGACTGTAGGGTGAGGCACTATGACTTTGGTATGATTCTTAAGGATGTAAGATCTGAAGTGTTTCACTACCTTGTATACCACATAAGAATGCCTGTCTATAGTAGGGTAGTTTAGTTCAATCTCTTGGATATTAGTGTTCATGAATGATATCGGGTCCTCATTGTTGTCATCATCCTTTTGAGTAAATAATGCAGCTAACAATTGGTCAGAGGCGAAGGTATAGAGGAAGAAATATCTGCTAAAATCGAGATTTCGCAATACTGGAGCCTGACATATTGCAGTCCTAATATTGTTGAAATCCCTCTTTATTTCATCATCCCACTTAAATTCAACATCTTTACTAATCATTTTTTGTAAGGGTTTGATAGTTTCAGCGAGATCGGGGGTGAATTTCCTCACAAAATTGATTTTCTCGAAGAATGATTGCATCGCCTTCTTGTTGTCAGGTAATGGAAGCTAAGCTATAGCCTTTCTAGATCTATGTGAATTCTTGCTTGAGATATAATGTGACCTAGAAATTTGCCTTCCTCGACACCAAACATAGTTTTCTTAGGGTTTAAGGATATACCATATTTCCTACACCTTTCAAAAATCTGTGTTAAATGTTGGATGTGATCTTCTTTGTTCTTTGAATACACAGTCACGTCATCCAAATAGACTACTACACATTTTTTTCTTAGCCCTCGAAAAGCTACGTCCATGGCCATCTGGAAGGTTTCCCCTGCATTGATTAACCCAAAGGGCATATGTTTATAAGCGAAGCTTCCCCACTTGGTTCGAAAGGTAGTTTTCAAGCGGTCTTCTTCTGAGACTAAAACCTAGTTGTAACCTGAGAAACTATCCAATAGGGAGAAAATCTCAAAGCTAGACATAGTCTGCAAGAGTTGCTCCATTGGTGGGACTGGGTAGTTGTCCTTTTTTGAAGCTATGTTGAGGTTTTTGAAATATACACATAGGCGGATCTCCCCAGACATTTTCCTTACAGGAACCAAATTTTCTACCCATACGGAATGTCTAACTTGGAAAATTGTCTTGGCATTTAGTAGTTTTCTTTAACTCCTAACACATGAGCGGCTCTAGGGATGGGTGATATTCTCGGAGCTTCTGTTGGAAGGGTTTTACTTCAGGCTTTAATGGTATAGTGTGTTGAATGATACGACTATCATAATTTTTCATATCTCGGTAGGACCATGCAAAAACATATTGATACTGTCTAAAAAGTTTGAGATAGGACTTCCTTTCCTATTTAGATATTGTCTTGTAGAGATTTGTATTTTTGGGGTTTTCTGGGGTTCCTAAATTTATAGTTTCGTGCATGGGACAAAAACTCCCCGTCTTTACATTCTTTGACCCTTTAAATCTTTCCCTTAGGTAAAAAAGGTTTTCTAAATTGGCTATTCCCTTCGGTATCATGTGAGATCTTAATTTTTTAGTCGGTTGATCTGTACGAGGATCGGTTTCTGTGAATTTTTCCTGGAATACTTCATCGTGAATAGCCAAGTCTTTAAAATTATCCTGATTGGTCAAAAAGTTCATGATCTATTCATCTCCTTCAAATACCTTCCAATTAGAAATATTTTTGGGCACAGACGGTTTGTAGAGCAGCTCCACAGTGAATCGGGAGGCTTCATAATCTTCTAAAGGTGATAGCCTTGAGGCAGCGGTGGCTAGAGAATCAACAAGAATGTTCTTTGTTCTGGGATTCGATGTAATGTTGAAGGCTTCAAAATGCTCTATTATCCTATGCACTTCCTATTGATAATTCTTCAAATGTGGAGAGTTGCAATGTATAGTATTCCTTACTTGTCTGACGATGATTTCAGAGTCTCTAAAAACCTTCAATTCCTTAACATTTAAGTCTATGGCTTTGTTTATCCCTTGTACTAAAGCTTCATACTCGGTGGTGTTGTTTGTGCATTCGAATTCTATTCTGCAGGACAAGAAATGTCATTTACCCTTTGGATCAATGAGGATTCACCTTGCCCCTAACCCTTCTTGAGATTTAGAACCATCAAAGTATAAGGTCCAAACTTGTGGGAAAAACCTATAAGCTTCCTCTTTCTTGTCACTTTCCTCTTTCCCTCCTATTTGTTCTGTGATTTCTAATGCAGGTTCTTGACAGAAGAGGATTTCCTCTGCCGCCATCAACAATTTCTCTTGAAAAAACATTTTGTGGTTTTGAGTAAGAGGGACATCATATGGGAGGGGGGAGAAATTCTCAAAATCGGAGTCACGAGAATAATTTCCTAACACAGGGAAATCTGTCGATGAGGGTTCATTGAGGGTTTCTAAGTCAGTGAAAATATGTTTTAGATATCTTTCCCTATCGATCTCGATCATATTCGTGTATCCCTTTAATGGCATCCAAAGGCGAGGCAAGTTTGTACTAAATTATTTGTTTAACTTCTCAGACCAATCTCGGCTTAACAACAATCCATAATCTTATGGGATATATACTACAATGATGTCAATTACTCGCAAAAATTTAGGATGTGTCGCTATTCTGATCATCACATCTTTGAGCTCTCCCATAACCTTCACATGGGTTATGTCCAGTTGTATAACGTGTTTATCACTTTTGAGAGGGACTTTGTTTATATTTTTTCAAATACACGATGGCATGACATTAGAGGATGCTCTCGAGTCAACCAAACAATTATGGAGGTTTATGTTGAAGAATTCAAATGTCAAAAGGAACGGTGAGAAAAAAGGTTTTTCATTCTTATCTTCAGAGCAGGCGTTCATAGTTGGTTTATTCCTTAGATCCATGGGAATCATGTTTCCGCCTTGGTCAGTGCTTGTTGTAGGATTTTCTATTGATTTCAATGCTTGTAATAGAAAGTCCTTTTGTTGAGGGATTCTACATATGTCCATGACCAATATATTTTCTTTCATCTTTTTCAAGTCTTCTACTATGTTGTAGTCCAGCTTGGGCGATTCTCGTGTATATATGTTTATAGGGTTTCTTCGAGGAACAAAAGGTTCTTTCTGGTGATCGGGAGATGATTTTCCTCCCGAAGTTTAGGCAGTAGTGAGATTGTTTGAGACAGGTTGATCCCTACTTCATGTTTGCACAGCCACTACCTATGTGGGTGGTTCTTGAACTTCAAATAGGTCATCGGAAGGAAATGGTAGGTTAGGGTCCCATATCAACATGGTTGTGTCTTCTGCTGGATCAACTTCTTCGTGATCGACAATATTCACAGATGAACTGCTTGATTGTTCGGTTAGGGACACTTCATTTAGAAATTGGTTGGCCATCAAATTCATGGCGTGCACCCATTAAGGGAAGTCTCTTTCAGATGATTATCTTGATGATAGGTACAAAAATATTTGGATGATATGTTTCCTAGATCAATGTTTAAGTTGGTTGGGGGGGGTTCAATCGCTTTGAACGGTGGATTCCTTTTGAAAAAAGGATTATAGGGCCTCTAGCCTTGGTTCCCTTCCCCTGCATTTATCTTCATGTCTATGATTTCTTTTGACAACTTCTTGACCATGCGTTGTAGGTCTTCTATGTTCCCACTTCCCTTTTTGGGACCTTATTCTATTTGTTTCCCTAGGGGTCTAGTCAGCAGAGGCCCTCTCTTGGGAAGAGGTTGAACTTCTTTCTTGACTAATGCGACCTGGCCTTCTTTGCATCCTTTCATTTGGAACTCTATCGTTTTGGCTTCTTCAAAATTATCATCTAAGGTTGTTTTGGCAGCCCTCTTTACAAACATGGAAATAAAAGTTGGGCGAGCGTTGGCATATACTTCGATTTGCAATTCCTGAGTGGGTTTAGCTTCAAGTTGGAATTTGTTCAAGATAGTGGTGAATATATGATTGAATTATTTGACCTTCTCCTTTGAACTCATGGTGGCGGCGAACAACTCAGCCATCAAAGCTCCTGTAGTGGTTTCTTCTGCGAATTTATCTAGAAAATCATTTTGGAAGTTCATCCAACTAGTTATGGACCCTACAGGTAAGTTAAAATACCACGTGGATGATGATTTCTCAAAAGTATAGGGGAAAATCCTGCATACCATGTCTTCATGTTGAAAATTCATTAGTCTGACAGCTAGTATGAATTTTTTGATATAGTCTTCAGGCAATCCTGAGGTTTCAAGGTCAAATTTAGGGAGTAACTTCTCTAGATTTCAGGGAAGGTTGTGTACTCACCCAGGGATGCCCAAATCATCTTTGGCCAACCAAGGTTGATTATTATGAGGTGGGTTTACCCCTTATTCATTATTATCATTGTTATCTTCCATGTCGTATGATCCTGAACCTAAGCGTTCTGAGTTAAACTCTTCCTCTTCGAAAAAATCGTCGGGGTCGGAGAAGTTGTCAGCTGGTGTTTCATGGATTAGATTAAGAGGATGTTAGATTTCGGTGAGGGAAAAATCTATCAGGTCTTCTACTATGTGAACAAAAACCTGGTTGGGGGACTCAACCACTCGTCTTCTTATTTTTTTTCTTCGAGGAAGTAACGGAGATAAGGGAAATGCACCAATCTGTCGGGCGTAAGCTCTTGTGATTCTTCTGAATTGGTTCAATTCCTCGTGAGGAAGAGCATAAGGTATATCAAGGAACAAACTTTGTTCCTCATGATGGGGTGAATTACTCGTTTCAGGAGTAATCAATGTGTGTGGGTTGTCTTGGGAATGACTAGTCATACATGTGGGTTGTTTTGAATCTACAGGTTGTGTGAAATATTTCGCAAAAAATATTGTCAACAATTCATTCTTCAGGCCCTCCTTCTAGCACCAATTTTGTTGAGGAGTCCTAAATCCCTTTTACTCAACAGCATGAACCAAGCCTGCCACTAAGGACCAATTAAAGTCTACAACATTTAATAGTGGAATGGTTCTCCATATCTTGCGATCCGGCCAACTAATCGATGGGATTTTCGTTTTCTGGTGAAGTTTTCTCCTTCATTTCGGACATTCTCTTTTTGTATTTTCTCTTATATGTGGGACCGATACAAGATAAGAGCTGGTATAAAACAACTCGGTAAAAAAATGGGAAAAATTAACTACTGGAGAAGGCTCAGCTTGGGATAACGCTTTCACTCTAGCATGCAGCCAATGATTCTCTACCACGAGCCTAGTAATAATACATTAACCTGATGGTGTTCCAATTATTGACTAAGGTGCAATTATCATAAGAAAAAACATATGCAATAAACGATGGCAAGAAAAATAATTCTCTTAACTCTAATCATCATTCACATAATAACACAACAATTTAATTTTCATCATTAAAGACAAGAACTGTAAAACATTGAATCAAATAACTTATCAACAGATTTAGAAGCTCTTACTTGTTACAGCATCCATTCATGAGATAAAATCAGAAATAATTCATCTCCACATCCAATCATACACACTTTTGATGAAAAACACAAACTTGTCTCTGGTCCTAAACAGGACTTCTCAATTAAGGAAGCTCCAAAATAGCTCTTTACAAAATCAAAAAATGAGGGTCTTCGCAACAATCATCGACCCTTTGCTAATAGGTCGACCCTCCTACTTATAACATACTATTAACTAAAAATAACTATTAAAGTGTATCTAAGTAAAACAAAACTCGCCACATGGTGCTTTGTTCTATCAGTCTTCAAAGAGTCATCAAATGATCTCACTTGAGTGGATGACTCTTCTCGTACTCTGACCACTTGATAAAGAGATCCTCGCATGTGTTAGCAAATGAGAATCTATGTTGTTCCATTGGGGATGAAAGAATCTATCTTATCTCTACTGCTTGTGCCTGATACTTGACTATTTTGGCACTTAACCATTGTAACATGGCTCGAGCTTTGACCAGGTGCTCCATGAATTGCTACACCTGTCCTGGCACCAAGTCTGTCACCTTTTCTATTTCGGCAACCCATGATGAGTCTTGTTCAGCATGTGATTTGACTATGTTGTACAAGTCGACAAATTCATCGAGTGTACTGAACTTAGGGAGTCCGATGTCTCTCATTTCCCAGTTGTTCTTGGTCCATCTCTCTTTGCACTCTACCCATTTCTCTTGGATTTTCTGATGAGGTTCTTGAGCCATTTTTTCCCAATATTCGGTGGTCGATTTCTTTATGCAGTCAAGGTTGCTTTCCTTTAGAACTTGGATGCCATGCTCTTCGGCATCTCGACCCTGTTCAACTACGATGATATAGTCGATCCTTTCCATGGATTGGTGTGCTTTCTCGTACCACCTGTCCATATCCTTTCACGTGGCCAATGCCATGAGGGTGTCTTCTTGAAGATTGGCTATCCCTGTAGTGAATAGGTATTGTTCATCTATAAATTTGTTGTAGACCTTCTGGAATTCGCTCCTTAGGAACACCACGGCCTGTGTGGTGTCCTGGTAATATTTCTCCAAGTGATGAAAATGTTCCAATTCCTTCAGAGAAATAGCCAGCTCCTCTTCATCCCTTTTCGCTCTGTTTTGTTGGAGAAATTTCTATTTTTGACACACTAGTTCAGTGGGAGTTAACTGACTAGTTATATTTTAGACTTTCTATTTTTACCATCACTATTATGCATGCATGCATTTCGAAGGAAAGATAATTGTTTGATTGTTTTTCTTAATTATGGAATGTTTTTCCCTATATATGAGTGTATTCCACTCATTCATTGTATCATATTGATCATGATCTATGTATCAATCATCAGCTCCTTGGAGTAGTGTGAATATATTTTCTCATTCTTCCATATTGAATCTCTCTTCCTTTCTTGAAAAGCTTTGTTTGTACTTGCTTTAGATAGATCTCCTCTACAGGTTTCCATGAAACACTGACATGGTATCAGAGCTATGTAGCTTGGAGCAAGCTATGTAGCTTGGAGCAAGCTAGACAAGCCAAAGAATAAGGAAAATCAGAGTTTCGATGAGCTAAATCTATAGTCGTACCTTTCAACAGTTATTCCTCCCAAAATATTACATTTTTTAGGAAATGGCCCACGAGGAAAGTAAATCGACCCATTTTTGGAAGTGAGTTTTCAACCGTTTGGCAAGATTCTTCAAAGTTTGCTCAGAAAGTAAGTTGCAAGATAGCCTCCTGAAATTGATATGAATTTGTGGCCATACCTTTCTACATTCATTGCTCCCAAAATATTACGTTTTGGAGGAAATGACCCTCAAGGAAAGTAAATCGGCCCATTTTGGAAGTGGGTTTTCAACTGTTTGGCGAGATTATTCACCGTTTGCCTAGAATGTAAGTCGCAATATCATCTCCTGAAACTTATACGAATTTTCACTTAAAGTGCCCTTTCTGTCGTGATTTCTTAATTTTTCACTTGCAAATTGAGAGTAAATTTTTAGGGGTTCTTAGAAACAGTGGGAAAGATGGAGAGGAAAATATTTATACAGTCAAACTTGGTGGTAATCCTCATACCATACAATTATTTTGATTGGAAGCCCGAGGAAAAATTCCAACTCAGAAGGAAAGGATTGTATAATTTAACGATGGCGACAGAAACAGAACCTACATCAACAATTGAGAGGATGAGATGGGTGAACCGTAAGGATGAGGCCACAGGAATACCTCTTGAGTTAATCTCCACTAATTTGTGGTTTCATGTTGCCTCATGAAAGACTCCAAACGAGATATGGACCACCTTGGAAGGACTCTTTGGAAAGCATGATGAGATGCGAGGTCCAATGCTTGAGGTAGAGTTGAATACCTTAGACCATAAAATTTTTGATAATATACAAGATTTTTTTACTAAATTTAAATATTTGCTATCAAGCTTGGGTGAATGTGGTATTAATAAGTCTACACAAGAGAAACAACTTATTCTAACAATCTTGGCCAAGCTAGGACCAAAATACGCTGTATATGTCTCCAATTTCCATTCTAGCAGATGTCTTTTTGGAACAAATTGGAAAATGCCTACGTTGGCTCGGTTCATTAAGTCTCTTACACAAGAGAAAACAAAAACCATACATATGGGCCTAATGAAAGATCCCAAATCACATGCACTCACCATGCATAATGGAAAATGGTCATCCAAAAAGAATGGGATGGAGGGATATTCCAAACCCTTCAACGATTCTTCAGGTTCTAGAGACTCTTCAGATTTCAAGAAGAAGAAGAAGGGAAAGTAGTGCACTTACTGCAATAAATCGAATCATGAATAATATGCATGCATGAAGAAACATATCGATCTTATGGCACAAGCACTTCAGCAGAACAACCTTGGAAACTTCATTCCAGAGGGAGTCAAGAATCAGAAGGAATAAGATCCTGCTCCTAAGAAAGGTAATTATCACGCTCTTGTTGCAATTAATTCCTCATCTAATTCATGGATTATAGATTCTGGTGCATCCCATCATATGGCAGCAAAAGAGGAAGTTTTCTCTTCCTTGATTCTATGCTCAAGACCCCCTATTCTCATGGGGGATGATACTCCAGTAGCAGTAGCAGGAGAAGGGAGAATGGAACTCCACAATGGAAATTTTAAGAATGTTTTACATGTTCCAAAGCTTTCCATGAATCTGCTCTCAGTTTATCAGATCACTCAGAAAGGCAAAAAGGTTGAATTTACATCAGATTCAGTTTCAATAATTGACATCCATGAAAATTCCATCATTGCAATTGGTGAGTTGGATCACAAGTCAAGGTTGTATAAATTCACTAATTTTTCTGACGATGACTCCTCTATTCTACTTAAACATAAGGAGAGTAATTTGCATGCACCTCTGGTGCAACATGCATATACTCTTGTTCTTCCATCAGTTTCAGACATCAGAGATGATTCCATACACTCAAATTCTGTACATGGAAATAAGCAGGTAGTACATCCACATAATAAGTCAGCATTGAAGCTTCAGCAGATGCCCAAGAAGGCACAGACCACACTTCAGGTAGCAGGCAACCTTGCATGGAATCCATTGGATTCTAGGATGAATCGATCTCAGCATTTCTCATGTACTTTCAGCTTTAGAACCTGCAATGCCCATGCATTGCTATATGCTTCAATCTACTGATCCACAGAACTACAATAGGGTTGTGGGAAATCCATTATGGAAAGAAACCATGCAGAAGGAGTATGAATCACTCCTACAAAACCAGACTTGGAATTTGGTTCCACATCCACCAGAAAGGAATATTTCCAGGTGCAGATGGGTCCACAGGATCAAGAGGTACAAGGCCCGATAGGTTGCCAAAGGACTTCATCAGATCCATAAATATTTTTACATCTTCACGAATACTTTCAATGAGTAGAAGTTTCAGAATTTGCGGGATCGTCTTGCATTGAAGAACATAGTTGCCTAGCAACTGTCATGTTCATCTTTTGATACATTATCTTTTGAGCAAGGTTTTTGTTCCCACATGGTTTTCCCTCTTTCCTAACTTTCATTTAGTGTTCATTAGTTGCATTGTACATGAGTATCTAAAATGGCTTAGTAGTCGAGACTCATTTTTTACTCCATAGTGATGTTCAGGGGGGGTGTTGGAGAAATTTATATTTTCGACACATTAGTTCAGTGGGAGTTAACTAACTAGTTCTATTTTAGACTTTATATTTTTACCATCACTATTATGCATGCATGCATTCCTAAGGAAAGCTAACTGTTTGATTGCATTTCTTAATTATGGAATGTTTTGCCCTATATATGAGTGTATTCTACTCATTCATTGTATCATATTGATCATGATCTATGTATCAATCATCAGCTCATTGGAGTAGTGTGAATATATTTTCTCATTCTTCCATATTGAATCTCTCTTATTTTATTGATAAGCTTTGTTTGTACTTGATTTAGATAGATCTCCTGTGTAGGTTTCCATGAAACACTGACATGTTTAGGGTGGCATATGTGATTGCCATCCCTGCACTGATAAGTTCAGATGTCTTGGTCTGCTCTATGTTGATCAGATTTTCCTCTATGGTGATGAGGATGGAGTGATCTAGAGTGAACCTTCTCTACTTGGTGGTTCTCTGCACAATATCTTTCCTTTTCTGATCATAAGAAATGGCATGAATGTCAACGACTTCATACATGGGTTTGGGGATTTGTTGATCTCCCCAGGTGAGCATATTTCCCAGACTCTCGATGGTATATATTTGTTTAATACTGGGTTCTTGAACTTCCTCCATGTGTTCCAAAGGTCCGAATTTTGTTTGTTGCTCATTAGGAAGTTGAGTACCAATTGAAATTGAGGCGTCGGGGGTAGGATCGGTACTTACTTGATAATCAGTCGTTGAGATGTCAATTTCCTATTGTGGAGCTTCTTCTTTTTGTTCGCCTAGTCCTGGCTCGTTCGTTGGACTATCCTTTTGAGTTTTCGGCTCATCAAGTGGTTCAGTGTCTAAGACACTTTCGACCTCTTGGTAATTCTATGAAGGGATCCAAATTTGAGCATCGAGAGCTGGGGAAGATGTCTTCTCTGGCTCCTTTTCCTCTATGACCTATATAGGAGTCACCAGGGATACCTCTGGGCTTTCTTCATCATCATAGATGTTTATCAATTCGAGGAGGGGGTTTGGTGTAATTATTCTCCCTGATGTTCCTACTATCTTCAGCTGAGCTGAAACATCCCCGAGTGATCTGTCTTGTGACATTCTAATTTTAGGGTTATCTAACTCGATGATTTCATCAATCTCTATTAGCTCAGGGCTGCTTGGATCTACCCGAATTTCATCTGGGTTGTCGGCAGGGGCCCCTATCATTCATATGAGGTCTGGGTCATCTTGAAACTGATCAATTATTCGGTGTTCCTATTCTATCATGAGAAATCCCGTTTCCCGTGCATCATGTTTCATAAGGAATTCTCTATCCTACATCGGGGCCACTAGGGGAACCTTTGTTTCTTCTGTCGCTCTGCTTTCTTCTCTGGCTCTGAGGGCCTCTTGAGTCAATTTCTCTATGGTCATTGCTTGTTCATCCAGGCTCATGGCCTTGAACCTGGTCATTTTGGGGTTGGCCATCCTTGTTACCACCTCGTCCTAGTCCTGGGAATTTTTTGTTAAGACTTCATCTTCAAATTTGTCATGGGCGTACGACTAGCAGGATGATACTTGTGAAGCGTGTCACAAGACCAGGCCCTTTGGATCATGCTTCCAGAATCGACATGTTTGGAACCTGAACTTGAGTTGGCTCAGCCCTTCTTGTTTGGATTGAGCTGTATCTTTAACCAAGTAGTAACCTACATGGAAACCATAAGGAATGAGCATTCGCCTCTTGTCCTTGACCAGGGTGGCGTTATAGCCTTGCAGGATGGTTTGATAGCATATCTCCCCTACTACAAGTTGGTCTTAGACTTGAATTGGTAAGAGATGTGGTGCTCCAGGTAGCCCCGAACACCCTGATGTAGGTGTTGCGCCCGTCCAAGTACTAGTGGCCTACCTTTGATATCATCTTCTTGGTCGCAGTCAATAGTCTTGGCCATTCTTTCATAAAAAGAATGAAATAAATTCATGTGATGAATTCATCGCAGATGAGAGAGTAACAATTTTTATACATATTCTCCCAAAGGATGCTGAAATAGACGTGGACCGAGAGCTCTGCGACATGCCAGCTCAGATTTATGCCGGCGAAAATGTTTCTGGCACACATGACATCAAGCAAATATGAAGCCATGTAGAAAACTAGTATCTCTCCCTCCTTCGGCTTCTAAGATTGTTGTATACATATGCTCAGTTGTTTGGAAATTATGGCTCCCCAGTTGAAACTTCCCCTGGAGATAGCCACTGTGTAAGCTAAGGGCATCCATGCCTCTGAAAATATGGAGCAATCCTTCTCTCCATATAATCGATATATGAGAGCCATCAAATAGATGTATGGATCCCTTAAATTTACCATTGAGTACCAGCCACTGCTCCGGTTGGTGTATTTTGTGTCCTCCCTCCACCATGACACTACTACATATGGGCGGATTATTCCACGAAAATTTTCCACACTTCCACTAGTTTCATTATTTTTTTAAAGAGGGCGGGATTTTCGTGGATATTTCCCCGCACGTTCATCACAATATCGACGAAAATATTAATTTAACCAAGTCAGGATGTTCATCACTATAGCGACGATCTTTCGTGGCAATAGCGACAAAACTTTTACCTATCTCATTGGTCGGTGATAACGGCTAGTTAACTATTTTATCTATATATACGTGACTTTAAGAGACTTTGCGACACAATTGCTATAGTTGCGACACTGTTCTTGGATTTTGTTTGAGCTGTTTATTTTTTCTGTCACCCACCGGTTGAACAAATCCAATTCTCGATCTACATAGCTTGGATTTTAAACTTGTAAGTTTAGTATGTTATTTTTTATTGATGTACTCATTTAACTTGTAATTTTTTTTTCAAATGTCTAAATTGCATTTAGCTTGTTTTTTCCTTGATAATATAATATGTGTGTACCATATTTCATGTCTTTGATTTTTGGATCTAGTTGGTATATTCTATGGAAAAGGCTATGTGGATTCCATAATATTCTAGGTTTATGGAATCCACATATCTTTTTCCCTTCAATTTTAGCTATAATCTCTCTCTCTTTTCATTGATAAAGATATGGAATTGCTCTTGAAACTCAACCCTAATCGATGAAATGATAGTAATTGATTGCTATATTCCCTACTTTAGCAGGGACTAATAAGATAAATAAACACTAACCCTAAACTTATGTTAGGTGTATATGTCGTTATTATATAA
>JASDQU010206018.1:44678-64019 GCA_032191745.1 Picea mariana
AATCCAACTTCATGATAACACATGCTTACAATATTTGGTTGGTTAACGCCTTGATTATTTCTAGGGGATATATATATTACAATATATTAGAATATTACAATGTAAAAGTAATGCCATATTACAATGTAATATGGCATTACCATATTACATTGTAATATGGCATACCATTTTGCAATGTAATATGGTAATACCATATTACAATGTAATATGGTAATACCATATTTCATGTAAAATTATTTTTTTAAAGCCTACAGTAATCGTCGCAATATCGATGGACTTTCGTCGAAATTTTTTTACCATAACCATTGCTATAGCGACGAATTTTCGTCGCACTGTTCCATGAAGTTTCGTCGCATATACAGCAAGTCCATCGTAAATATGGTTTTGAGAAATAGAACTCGTCGATATTACCACGAAATTTCGTCGCAAGTTGCGACGAAATATCATCGCACATTCAGCAGTTACGTCGCAAATTATCGGCTTGGCACATTTCTTCATTGGTATTGCGACGAAATTGCGTCGTAATTGCGACGATGAAGAAGGTTAACCAATATTGAAGTTGCTGACATGTGGCTAGCTAATTTCGTTGATGTTTCCACACACACCTGAATCGTGAATATAGCGACGAAATTATTACAACGAAAAAAAAACTCGGTGTTCGTGGAAATTGTGACGAATAAGTGTGGCAATATCAACGAACAATCGTCGCAAATTTGGTCATATGTACTAGTGGGGCAAGGATAGAGGGTTTAACCCCCTCTTTATCTTGGAGGATTGTATCTTCCCTTGGAGGTTTACCCCTCCCTTGAACTTGGAAGTTGTAGCTTCCCTTGGAAGTCATTACTTCCCTTGAACAATAACTATTGAGTATTTCTCATATATTGTGCATGGTGTATTGGTGTAACTCTTCTACTATTGTTCATTACTCATTGGATATAATTGAATATATAATATGGTTGAAGTATAAGTTGAAAAAAAAAAAAAATTGTACTTGATATTGATTCACCCCCCTCTCAGTATCAACAATTGGTATCAGAGCAGGTTACCTTCAGAACAGTTTAACCACTAGAAGGGTAATCCTGAGCAGAGATGGATGACCATGAGCACATTTCAAATGGGATTCAATGATTTGATGGAAGAAATTATGCATACTGGAGTGATAGAGTGAACACATACCTAACATCCTTGGGAGTAGACATTTGGTACTCAGTTGTAAATGGATATGTAATCCCAACAAATGCTCCAACCGATCCAAATGAGAAGAAGCTTATGAGTTGTAATTCAAAAGCCAAACATGTTATTCTAGGAGAATTGGTACCAACCATTTCTAGCAAAGTGATGGGTTGCAGCACTGCTAAAGAGGTATGGGACAAACTCAAGAGTATCTATGAAGGTGATCCAAAAGTTAAGCAGGTCAAGCTTCAATGAAATAGAGAAGAATTTGAAAATTTGAAGATGGATGAAAAGGAAGATATTGCAACCTATTTTCTTAGAGTTGATGAAGTTTTCAATGCTATCAGAGGATTGGGTGAAGATATCAATGAATCCTCGGTTGTACAAAAAGTGTTGAGATCACTTCTCTTGGAGTATGATGCTAAGGTCTCTTCCATTGAAGAAACTAGGGACTTGACCAAAATGACAATGGATGAATTACATGTGTCTCTTATAGTACATGAAATGAGAATAGGTACAGAAAGTGACCAGCCAAACAATGAAGCAGCCTTTAAAGCCATAAAGAAGACAAAATACAAGGATAATGAACTTGATGAAGAAATAGAAAATTTCACAAGAAGGTTCCAGAAGGGAACTGGAAGATACAAAGGTAAGTCTCATCTCAAATGCTTTAACTGTGGTAGAATAGGACATATTGTTGAAAATTGCTACTATAAAAAGAGAAGTCTCAACAATAAAAAGAGCTTATAATCCAAGGATGATGACATCTCCTCAGATGAGAGTGATGAAGAAGATAATGATGGAGGAGAATTCCTCTTCATAACCCAAGAAACCTAGGATGATGATCACAAGATTTCTAAAGAAGAAGAAATAATTTCTGAAGAAGATTCAGATCAAGAAACCAACATTGATTCCTTTTGGGGATACAAAGACAACGTAGAGAGATAAAAAGAAGATGAGAATCTTGAAAAGTTGAAGCATGTTGAATCTGAAGATAACAAGCTTAGAAACACAAACATAATACTAAAAGGTGAATTGAGTAGTTGTGAAGAAGAGAATTACAAGCTTGAAAAGACCATTGGTAGCTTGAAGGAACAATTAGAAGATTATGAGAAATTGAAAGCAGAATTGGATCACACAAAAGGGGAGCTACTATTGATAATATTAAAGTTGAAGAAGTTTGAAAAAAACACTGAAAAATTAGATGAGATCCTTAGCATTCAAAGATCTCCAAATGACAAGACAGGACTAGGATACAATGACAGTTTGAAGACAACAAAACAAGAGAAGGAATATGAAAAGGATGAAACCAACACTCCAGAGCAAGTTGAACAACAAGATAGAAGACTAGAATTCAGAAGGAATGAGACATCAAGAAGATCCTCTCCCATTAGGTATGAAAGCAATAATTATGAAGGAAACTACAAAAGAATAGATCGTGAACCCAGATGGACTACACCACAAAGAACAGCACTTACTCCCAGGTATCAAAATTTCTTTATTGGGCATTGTTATACTTGTGGAAATTTTGGACACAAGGAAATAAAGTGGAGAATCAATGAAAGGAATAACTACCCAAGATACATGAATGGTGAAAATAGAAGATATAAAAAAATTTACAAACCTGTCAACAGAAACTATAATCCATTTGACCCATTAATGGATCAAAATATTGTATGCTACAAGTGCAATAATATTGGTCACAAAGCACGAGATTTGTAACGACCTCATTGTTAAGACTACCTGTGACGCAACACGAAGCAATTTTTTTTTCTTTTTTTTTAAGCAGGATGAAAACAACGACCACAGTTGAACAACGCAATCTTACAGTGAACACTCGCACACAAATTAAGCAACAGAAAAAAAACGACTCAACACACTATCACATCATGCAACTGGACAAAACATGCGTTAATCCAAGATAGATATAAATGACTACCCACCCGACATAAGCAGGACAACGCCTACAAGCTAAAGGACAACATCGACCAACCTGACACAATGACTTGATGACTAGTAACTGGAAAAACCTACGGCGCGTGAAACCAAACACGATAAGTCGTTAAAAACCAAGTGCCAACATCAATTACAATGAACAACGCCCATATCGGGAAGCACTGACTCCAACCAAGTTATCATTCGAATATGTCCCTCACGTGCGCGATGATTCCCTCATCAAGAATCATGTTGTCATGAGGCAATGGGCGTGACAGTCACCAAGGCGCAACCTAACACATCAAGAACAATAACCCAATAAAATTTCAACGTGCTTGGAGATCGCATTAACTGTCAACTCAAGACGACTAACCCAAGCACCCAAATGCCACGTCAACCAAATGCAAGGGAGGTTGAGGACTATGGTGTTCATACAACCCATTAAAAAAAATATTTATTACCAAACTATTAGCTCATTGTAACTATTTCCAATTAAAATATTAGATAAGTACTTTCCTAAGGAAGAATTCGCTAACTTTTAAACTGAAACAAGTTTGAACCATGTTCTTTAAATAAAAGTATTTGCTATCTATGGAATCTAATCGCGTTCCTTTGACTAAAACCAATATAATAAAATCTCTACTTAAACCATCCTGTCTATATAATGAATGGTTGTTATCAATGATATTGAAGGCTATAGTAACATTACTATCCAGGAAATGAAATCATTGACCTAACAGTGGCATCGTTGTCTACCATAAATTCATTATTCAAGTGATAATCACTGGAAATGTAAAGAATGTGACAGTGAAGTAAAATGGATATAAGGAATATATTGTTGAGCAACTAGAAGATAACATTGTCATATTTAGGAGCTCGCAGATATATTAATCAATATTTCTACTATCAACATAATTGAATCGACATCAAATAATGATATTGAGGTCTAAATATTTATCAGGCTTATCCTTATCTTTATCTCCAAAAGTGTCAATTTCAACAATGGTCAATGCATAAATATTTTCCCTCTCGCGTTCAATGTAACATCATCCTTGTTTTTACTTTTATTTGACAAGTGCCCAACATAAAAGGTTACACCTCCATGCAATCCCAATTGCTCAAGGATAAGTTCATGAAGACAAGAAGGGGAGACTCAATCATGAAATATGCTACTCCATTAGCATGTTTGTGACAAGCAGCTAAATAGACAGATTGTATTCATGTCTCATAAACTCTGAGATTTTGCGATCTAAATAAAGGTATTCTGGCAAGTAACACATAGTTGGCAGTGGTAGCTAAAAGTGATTGTAGTAAATAAAAAACTAGACCAATACGTAAGACGGTTTACAGTGTTGGATGAATTTATTGAATAGGTAATGAGAAAAAGAATCGACAAAGCATTCTATAAAAGTGCATGAATGGTTCCAGTCAAAAAGGAGGTTATTTTTCCAATTTCATTTTTTTTTTCTTTTTCTTTCATTCACTCTTTGTTTTTTTTCACTCTGATTTCCAAGAGTTCTAACAATTTAATAAAACAATAAAGATGTCAAACCGTAGAGCTAGGAAAATCACAGTAGTAAAATGTTGAGTTAAAACCACCAAGGTAAATCGCCCAAAATTAGATTCGTTGAAGGATAAATCGTTGCCCAACGATAATGTTTCCAGTAGGGATATGGTTGGGTGAAAACAGTTAATCTCTGTGTAAAATAAAATGCCAAGAAAAATCCTAGTTGAAAGTCGGGTATTATGCTCAAAAAATCCGCATTAACAGCTGTGTAAGGAGCCATGGATATCGAGTGTGAGAGTTGTGTAAATGATGAAAGTGAAATCAGTGTGTAGAGAAGGATGAATTGCAGGGTAAGGAAGAAGGTATATCACAATTCCAATGTAGCTAAAAAGGCAAGAAGGAAAAATGCATGTCATCATTCCAAAAGGAGCTAAAATACAGTGATCAAACACAGTGATAAAAACATTGAGATCAGTGATATAAAATACAGTAAACACAGAGATCATCGATATCAACACAGTAATATAAAACACAATATGTTGAGATCAACATTATAAGGCTGGAATTCTAAATTATAAGGCCTCCACAGTCCAGAGAAGTAATGACATTGGAATTAGATGGAACCAAGCATGCTTTATCAATAGAGATTTAATAACCCTTACACATTCAAAACAATATATGATACGATATACATCTTTCAATTAATCTAAAGGCGTACACAAGAATCAAAACTAAGTTAGTCCTCGAAAAGGGGAGAAGGGAAATACATTCAAGGAGGCAGAGGTACTCGTTCCCAAGGACGACGCAAGGACAATCAATCATCCAAGAGCAATCAACATGGGTAGACGGCTGGGAAAACATCCTTCGCTCATCATCCACGCACAGAAAAAAAAGGGCATTAGGATCTATAGGTCTATTAACATCGAAGTGATGATCGTTGATCCGGCTCCTGGCTGACTACTTAGGCATGGACTGATGAACTAGGGATGAGGACGAAGTAAAAAGTGCAACTCCTCACAACAAATTAGTAAAACCAATAGGACAGTCACAGTGTTCAGGGATTGAAATCCAAGGAAATCAAGTCAACCAGTGCGCTTAAGGCTAAGAGGAAATTAAGTTCTCAATTAAAATACTAAGTAAAATGCTTTCCTTACACAATTAAAAGTACAGAAATGAAGGCGTAAGATCAACAGTAATCTACCATGTAGCCCAAGGTAATAGCTTCCGAGTCATTGTCATGCATGCTCCATGTAGCTCCCGCTTTTCAACCGATGAGACTTCACTGGTACCTCCCAACCAATGTTAGGGGTACTCTTCTTCCCCCTTATCCCCCCAAGCCGCAAAGGGGCCACACACACTAAACCAGACATCAACTAGCTCCCAGCTCATCTTGCAAGGCCAAGCTACCACTCCTCACTGAGCTAAGTATCCCAACTCCCACAATATAAGTCACTCAAGTCTAAAATTCTGCAGCGCAACATTACACATAAAAACTAGGGGTCCATCCTCCTCCTCCTCACTCCTTTATATAGAGTTTCTAAGTCATCCCTTTCCCAATTTCCCATTTAATTTAATGTTCAATAAATTAATTCAAAAAAATCTTCCCCGTACATGTGTCACCCATCCCCTTCGTTGCACCATAAATTAATTTCATTAACTATTTAATTACTCCTATTTCCCTCACCCACCTAAAAGCATTCCTAGAATCGCTCCTAGGTGTCCCCATATTCCCTCACACAATTTAATGACTTACCCCCTTACTAATTTACCAATTGAGTTCAATTTAGAAAATTCTTAAAGGCAAGATAACTTACTAAGTTAGTCATTTTGTTTTTTCCTTATGTTTCCCTTTCTCTTTATGTTCCCCCTTTTTCCCTTAGTTTCCTAATTCTTTTAAATTTCCCTCTTTCCCTTTTTATCTAAAATTCAAATTAGCAAGTGTAAGAAATTACCCTTTTCCCCTTTTCCTTTTTAATTAATAACTTTTTAATTAGCATATGTAACAAAACAATTAATTCCCCTCCCCCTTTTTTTAAAAAATTTAATCCCCCAAATTAATTTGATTTTAATAATTTAATCGAGTTTCTTACCCCCTTTTTGTCACATGTTTAAAGATCATTATTATTTTTTTTTTATTTTTTCTTTACCACGAGTATTACTTTAGACCTAGATTTTAATTTATGAGGCTAGGCGACATTTTAATTAGGAAAAAATTGTTTTTAAAACTTTCTCATCACATCATTAATTCTAAGGACATATAGGTTTATTCACTTATTAGTTAACAACGCGACATGCCCTCCAGGACGTGCTAGGTGCTCCAAGGGTGCCACTCGCCTCATTCTATTTCCTTTGCGCGGCATGCCCTTCAAGACGCACTATGTGCTCCAAGGGTGCCACTCGCCTCCATCCATTTTTCTTATGCAGTGTGCCCTTCAGGACGCACTACGTGATTCAAGGGAGCCACTCGCCTCTTGACTGACTTGGTAGACATCAAAAACCCCTGGAGTCAATACTCTGCCAGGTGATATTGTAGGACACTAAGGGCCTCTAAGGAATAAGGCCCCTACCTTGTTGTGCACCCCCTTAGAATCATCGTGAGAGACTGTCGAAGTCTGCCCTCATGGCATCATGGGTCTTCTTGAACTAAGTAGTCTTTGACCTATAGTTCGAGCCACACCAGGAGTGCTAGTAGGTTGTGGCAGGGATACTATCCACACCTCTCCCTCAATGTCTTTGGTAGTCATGCGTGACTCCTTTACTCTATATGTGAGTCTAGTCGGCAAGCTATCATCAACCTGCATCATCAACGAATCATGTAAGAATAAAATCCATAATCATAACATCTAATCAGATGCACATATGTCATATATATACAACAATCAAATCTGAAAATTCCACTCCCTAACTCGATCCGGAGTCCAAGTTTTTCGTCAATGCCTCAACATCCTCAAGGTCCAAATCCTGCACACTCAGGAGAACCAATTCAATAGCACCTGTCTATGTCAATACAGTAAAATAACATGTCATCATATCCATAATGCCGCATAATCATAATCAAACATCCAATAGTATAATAATCCGGATCACTTACAAGAAAGTGTCCTCAAAGAATAAGTTTGCTCAGTGCGTGCAAGAGTGGGATGTTACATACACCCCCTCTTGGTCTAAACTTCGTCCTGAAGTTTCACAGTATAAAGTGCCGAAATAATGTGTAACACGGTGTCATAAGTATATCTATCAAACAAAAATGGAAACTGATGGCGCATATCATATGCGTACTCCCAGGTCGCCGAGTGCGGCCTCAAAGAATCAGGCAAGGCTAGTCAATAGGCCACGGGCCTCTCTTTTCCACAATTTCGTAGGATCCCATGAACCTAGGAGATAGTTTAGCACCCTATCCAAACTTGATCGAACTCTTACGCTTTTTCACCAGCAATAATACTCTATCCTTTCATCGTAACTATGGTCAACACGGTGCGCATCGACGTAACTCTTATGTCGATGTTGTGCTTCCTTGATCCTTTGTCTTATTGTTTGCATTTGTTCTTCCATTTCTTGGATTGCTTATGGTCCCACCAGGACCCCATCCTCAAGTCGATCCATCTCAAATGCGTCTGACATGGTCGTCGGTAAAGGACTCAAAAGGCGCCATCTTAATAGTGCCTTGATGACTAGTTGTTATGTGTGAATTCTGCCTGTGGAAAGAATTCTTCCCAATGATTCGGTTGGTCGACCATGTACATGCGCAACATGTCCTCCAAGAATTGGTTTGTTCATCCGTCTACCTGTCTTTCTCCAGGTGATATGCAATACTAAATTTAAGTTGGGTTCCTAGTGCCTCTTGGAAACTAGTCCAGAATCATCCAGTAATCACCGATCCTTGATCGGATGTAATCTTCTTAGGCATGTCATGCCCTCAAAATATCACTGAGTAAACTCTAGCTATGTCCAGTGCCTGATACATCGTATGCACAGGAATAAATGAGCACTCTTCGTCAGAGTGTAGACTACCACAAAATCGAGTTGTGTCTCCTCATCGTCAATGTAAATCCAATAATGAAATCCATCGAGTTGACCTCCCATTTCGATTCTGAAATAACGTGTGGTTGTAGTAATCTGACTGGATGTCTATGTTCAACCTTCACCTACTGACATCCTAGACATATGGCCATGTAGTTGACTAAGTATGCCTTCAATCCTTCCCAGAAGAACTAAGTGGTTAAGGTCTTCCCTCATCTTCATGACCCTCAAGTGAGCCATGTATACATCTCTGTGAGCCTCGTCTAGGATCAAACTCCTCAACTCATCGTTCGGTGCCACGTAAATCTGATTTTTAAACCTCAATAATCCATTGTCTTCAAACATAAATCCTTGAAATATTGGTACCATCATTTTGTTTTGGTCCAATAAAATCCTTGACCTCTTTGTACTAGTCATCGTCACGCTGTAAAGTTAGAATCGTTTCACGTAGATTCATCTGAAGAGGCAACACCAAAAATATGTGTGGTATCCGACTCAATGCATCAGCCACTATGTTCATTGTCCCCTTTATGTAAGTAATCTCGAATTCATAATCGCTAAGAAATTCCAACCAACATCATTGTCGCGCGTTCAGGTTGCTTTGCATAAAGATGTGTTGTGGTCCACAATGGTTCATTTTTAGTTCAAAATTTCATCCAATAAGGTAGTGTCTTCACACCTTCAAGGCATAAACAAAGGCTAACAAATCCAAATCATGTGTCGCATAGTTCTCCTCATGCCTTCTCAGTTTCATAGATATGTAAGCGATCACTCGAACGTCTTGCATCAGGACTCCACCTAATCCTTCCTTGTATGCGTCAGTGCATACCAAGAAGTTTGCATCCATGTTAGGGACCTTTAGTATCGATGTTGTTGTCAACAACTCTTTGAGCCTCTAAAATGCTTCTGCGCATTTCTCGGTTCAAACAAACTTAGTTCCTCTTCTATAACTCTGTGATCGGATTTGCTATCTTCAAAAATCCATCAACAAACTATCGATAGTATCCTGCTAAACCCATGAAGCTATGCACTTCCGAGACATTCATCGATGCAGGCCATTCGATAATAGCCTTGACCTTAGTTGGATCCATGATGATACCTTCACTGGAGATGACATGCCCTAAGTAGTGAATCTTCGATTGATAAAATGAGCATTTGGACAACTTCCCATACAATTTGTGCTCTCGCAAACACTATAGCACCAAGCGTAGATGCTCATCATGCTCCTCCATCGTCTGAGAGTAAATCAAAATATCATCAATGAATACTTGGACGAACTTGTCCAAGTACTCGAAGAACACCCTATTCATCAACAGGGATGATTTTAGGGGCTAAATTTCGCTCATGGACTAATTTTTCATGGTTTTTCCAAAAACGAGATTCGCTATTTTAAAAATAATTTGCCCAAATTCTATAAGATAAAATTATTTTACCTTAAAAATCGCCAAAATTTTATAAAAACTATATCAAATCCTTAGAAATTTGAATATTTTTACAAAGATATCGCCAATCATTTATAGTTGGCATATGAAGGATTAGTAAGATTCGCCAAGGTTTCTACATTTTAAAATAAATTTCCATCCTTAAAATCATCCATGTTCATCAAACTCATAAATACCCTTGGGGCGTTTGTTAGTCCAAACGGTAAAACAGTAAACTCGTAATGACCAAATCTTGTCTTAAAGGTGGTCTTAGGGACGTCGTCCTCCTTGATCCATAACTGGTGATACCCTGATCGCAAATTGATCTTGGAAAACACCGTCACACCCTTCATTTTATGGAAATGGATATTGATTCTTGATCGTTGACTTGTTCAATTGATGGGAGTCAATGCAGAGTCTCCATGACCCATCCTTATTTCATATGAAAATAAGAAGCGCACCCCATAGTGACACACTTGGACATATAAGTACCAAGTCCAACAACTCCTTCAATTTCATTCTCAACTTTTGTAACTCTGGGGTTGACATACAATAAGGCATTCTCGCTATTGGTTAAATCCTCGGTTTTAGGTCTATGGTAAATTCCAATTCCCTCTCCAGCGGCATCCCAGGTAACTCCTCTTGGAAGACGTCCACAAACTCTCTCACAATTGTAAGGTGTTCTAGACCTTCTGCTACTCCCTTTTCATTTAACACCAGGATCGCATAAATCTTACATCTCTTGCACATGCTCTTCTGTAGCTGCAACGAAGAGATGAACCTCAAGGAAACTCCCTTGTTTCGACCTACAATCACGCGTCTTTGTCCCTCATCATCGAACAAGCTCAATCGTTTTGTCTTACAGTTGAGTATCGCCTCATGCGATTCCAACCAATCCATACTGATCATGATGTCGTAAGATCCTAAGATCGCTAGTGACAAAATCTCTCAGGTTAAGGCTACAACCCGTAACCTTTCTTTGAACCTTTTGTTTGTCTCCCGAAGCCATTTCTACAAATCTAAACTCACCCTGTTTGACTCCTTTACCCTAATTCTTTTTAGCGCTACACTAGAAATGAAACTCTCAGTAGCACCAGGATCTATCATAATATTAAGGGTTTGGTCATTGACGGTAAGGAGTCCGTTGCTGAGGCTCTAGTTTTCATGGTGTAGTGAAAGTGGATCCTCTCTGGAAACCACGATAGCCCGGTGAAAGTAGCTCGTGTCTGATGTTGCTGCACACCAGATGACACCTGCCACGCGGGTCTCAGTAGAGCCCTACTCTAAACCCCGTTGAAATATCCTCCTCTGCTATGAGGGCCTTCTGAATGATCGCATGTCAGGTTTCAGGCATCATAAACCTAATCTTTGCACGAATGTTGATGTTATGGCCAAACACAAACCTGTTGACCTTAAGTTTCTTGGTATTCAAGTGCGAAGCATACCGAAGCAGCTCCAAAATGAGCCTCGTACTTGGGTACCGTATGACTGCCCTGTCACAAGGTTTTGAACTCATTGAGTTGATGCTCATTGAATTCCTCAAAAATATACCTCTCCTGGAACTGTTCCTTGAATAGTTCCGATGACACGTCTTCGACATGTTCAAAAAGGCAGGACCATATTCCACCATAGAAGAGAGCTCCACTTCAGTTGAATACCGCCATGCAGACCTTTGTGTTGGAAGTGTAATCACAAAGTGAAATCACATCCCCATACTCTCCCACCATGCCTCGACAGTTGCGTCATCTAGGGCACCAAAGAACTCAAGAAATTTGAACTTCTCAAGTTCTCAGCAAATACTAACAATATGGGTTGGGCACGTTGTGGACCCTTCGGGGTACATGCACCCTAGCCTTATATTAGTACGAATGGTGAATCAAGGCCTCTGACCATCTCTGGAAGGACCTTGTCATACCACCATCATCCAATACCACAATCGGGTCCATCCCAAGGAATTTTTCCTCCCCTTGGGGTTTAGACTACGAGGGTGCGGGCAGTTCTGGAGGTGTCGCACCTCCTTCCACGGAACCATGTTGTGAACCTCTGTGGTGTCCTCTAATTGATATCACCACATGGACACATTAAAGTTTTTAATTAGCGCTAGCTTAACACTCAAGGGTTTACTGTAGTGGAAAGCATGGCCATCCTAGTCGTAGGGTTGAACCCCGCTCTGATACCATGTGTAACGAGCTCATCGTTAAGACTACTTGCGATGCAACATGAAACAATTTTTATTTTTATTTTTTTTTAAGAAGGATAACAACAATGACCACAGTTGAAAAACGCAATCTAACAGTGAACACTCACACACAAATCAATAAATAGACAACAATGACTCGGTGCACTATCACATCATGAAACTGGATGAAACATGTGATAATCCAAGACATATATAAATGACTACCCGCCCAACACAAGAAGGATAATGCCTACAAGCTGAAGGACAACATTGACCAACCTAACACAACGGCTTGATGACCAGTAACCGAAAAACCCTACGGAGCGTGAAACCAAACAGGATAAGGCATTAAAAACCAACTTCCAACATCAATTACAATGAACAATGGCCACATTGGGAAGCACCGACTCCATCCAGGTTATCATTCACATATGTCCCTCATGCACGTGATGATTCCCTCATCAGGAATCATTTCGTCACAAGGCGATGGGCGTAACAAACACCAAGGCGCAACCTAACACATCGATACCAATAACCCAAGAAAATTTCAACGCACTTGGAGATCGCATTAACTGTCAACTCAAGATGACTAACCCAAGCACCCAAATGTCACGTCAACCAAATGCAAGCGAGGCTGAGGACTATGGCGTTCATACAACCCATTAAAAAAAAAATTGTTACCAAACAATTAGCTCATTGTAACTATTTCCAATTACAATATTAGATAAGTACTTTCCTAAGGAAGAATTCGCTAACTTTTAAACTGAAACAAGTTTGAACCATGTCCTTTAAATAAAACGATTCACTATCTATGGAATCTAATCTCGTTCCTTTGACTAAAACCAATATAATAAAATCGCTACTTAAACCATCCTGAATATATAATGAATGGTTGTTATCAATGATATTGAAGGCTATAGTAACATTACTATCCAGGAAATGAAATCGTTGACCTAACAATGGCATCGTTGTCTACCATAAATTCGCTATTCAAGTGCTAATCACTGGAAATGTAATGAATATGATAGCGAAGTAAAAAAGATATAAGGAATATATTGTTGAGAAATTAGAACATAATGTTGTCATATTTAGGAGTTCGCAGATATATTAATCAATATTTCTACTGTCAACATAATTGAATCGACATTAGATAATGATATTGAGGTCTAAATATTTATCATGCTTATCTTTATCTTTATCTTTATCTCCAAAAGTGTCGATTTCAACAATGGTCAACGCATAAAGTTTTTCCCTCTCACGTTCAATGTAAAATCATCCTTGTTTTTACTTTTATTTGACAAGTGCCCAACATAAAAGGTTACACCTCCACGCAAGCCCAATTTCTCAAGGATAAGTTCATGAAGAAAAGAATGGGGGAGTCAATCATGAAATATGCTACTCCATTAGCATGTTTGTGACAAGCATCTAAATAGACAGATTGTATTCATGTCTCATAAAGTCTGAGATTTTGTGATCTAAATAAAGGTATTCTGGCAAGTAACACGTAGTTGGCAGTGGTAGCTGAAAGTAATTGTAGTAAATAAAAAACTAGACCAATACGTAAGACGGTTTACAGTGCTGGATGAATTTATTGAAGAGATAATGAGAAAAAGAATCGACAAAACACTCTATAAAAGCGCATGAATGGTTCTAGTCGAAAAGGAGGTTATTTTTCTGATTTTTTTTTTTCATTCGCTCTATTTTTTTTCACTCTGATTTCCAAGAGGTCTAGCAATTTAATAAAACAATAAAGATGTGAAACTGCAGAGCTAGGAAAATCACAGTGGTAAAATGTTGAGTTAAAACCACCAAGGTAAATCGCCCAGAATTAAATTCATTGAAGGATAAATCATTGTCCAACGATAATGCTGGCAGTAGGGATATGGATGGGTAAAAACAGTTAATCTCTGTGTAAAACAAAAACACCAAGAAAAATCGTGGTTGAAAGCCAGGTATTATGCTCAGAAAATCCATGTTGAAAGTTGTGTAAGGAGCCACGGATATCGAGTGTGAGATCTGTGTAAATGATGAAGGAAAAATAGGTGTGTAGAGAAGGATGAATCGCAGGGTAAGGAAGCAAGTATATCACAATTCCAACATAGGTAAAAATGCAAGAAGGAAAAACACATGTCATCATTCCAAAAGCAGGTAAAATATAGTGATAAAAACGTCGATATCGGTGATATAAAACACAGTAAACACAGAGATCAGTGATATCAACACAGTAATATAAAACACAATATGTCGAGATCACTATAATAAGGCTGGATTTCTAAATTATAAGGCCTCCACAATCCAGAGAAGAAATGACACTAGAATTAGCTGGAACCCAACAGGCTTTATCAATAGAGATTTAAGAACCCTTACACATTCAAAACAAGATATGAGACAATATATATCTTTCAGTTAAGATAAAGGCGTACACAAGAATCAAAACTAAGTTAGTCCTCAAAAAGAGGAGAAGGGAAATACATTCAAGGAGGCAGAGGTACTCGTTCTCAAGGATGGCGCAAGGACAATCAATCAGCCAAGAACAATCAATGGGGGTAGAAGGCTGGGCAAACATCCTTCGCTCATTATCCATGTATAGAAAAGTAGGGCATTAGGATCTATAGGTCTATTAACACTGAAGTGACGATCGTTGATCCGTCTCCTGGCTTACTGCTCGGGCATGGACTGATGAAATAGGGATGAGGATGAAGTAAAAGTCGCAACTCCTCACAACAAATCATTAAAACCAATAGGACAGTCATAGTGTTCAGGGATCGAAATCCAAGGAAATCAATTCAAGCAGTGAGCTTAAGGCTAAGGGGAAATTAAGTTCTCAATTAAAATACTAAGTAAAACGCTTTCCTTACACAATTAAAAGTACAAAAATGAAGGCGTAAGATCAACAGTAATCTACCATGCAAAACAAAGCTTGTGTACCATAGCCCAAGGTAATAGCTTCTGAGTTGTTGTCCTACACGCTCCATGCAGCTCCCGCTTGCTGACCGATGAGACTTCACCGGTACCTCCCAACCAACGCTAGGGGTACTCTTTTTCCCCCTTAGCCCCCTGAGTCGCAAAGGGGCCATACACACTAAACCAGAGATCAACTAGCTCCCAGCTCGCCTCACAAGTTCGAGCTACCACTCCTCACTGAGCTGGGTATCCCATCTCCCACAAGATAAGTTAGTCAAGTCTAAAATTCTGCAGCATAACGTTATGCATAAAATCCAAGGGTCCATCCTCCTCCTCCCTCCTTTATATAGAGTTTCTAAGTCATCCCTTTCCCAATTTCCCATTTAATTTAATGTTCAATAAATTAATTCAAAAAAATCATCCCCGTGCATGTGTCACCCATCCCCTTTGTTGCACCAGAAATTAATTTCATTAATTATTTAATTACTCCTATTTCCCTCACCCACCTAAAATCATTCCTAGAATCGCTCCTAGGTGTCCCCATATTCCCTCACACAATTTAATGACTTACCTCCTTACTAATTTACTAGTTGAGTTCAATTTAGAAAGTTCTTAAAGGCAAGATACCTTACTAAGTTAGTCATTCTGCTTTTTCCGTATGTTTCCCTTTCTCTTTATGTTCCTCCTTTTTCCCTTAGTTTCCTAATTCTTTTAAATTTCCCTCTTTCCCTTTTTATCTAAAATTCAAATTAGCAACTGTAGAAAATTACCCTTTTCCCCTTTTCCTTTTTAATTAATAAATTTTTAATTAGCATATGTAACAAAACAATTAATTCCCCCCCCCCCNTAATTTGATTTTAATAATTTAATCGAGTTTCTTACCCCCTTTTTGTCACATGTTTACAGATGATTATTATTTTTATTACCACAAGTATTACTTTAGACCTAGATTTTAATTTTAGAGGCTAGGTGACATTTTAATTAGGGAAAAATTGTTTTTAAAACTTTCTCATCACATCATTCATTCTAAGTCCATCTAGGTTTATTCACTTATTAGTTAACAACGCGACATGCCCTTCAGGATGCACTAGGTACTCCAAGGGTGCCACTCACCTCATTTTGTTTCCCTTGCGCAATGTGCCCTTCAGGACGCACTACGTGCTCCAAGGCTGCCACTCCCCTCCTTTTGTTTTTCTTGCACGACGTTCCCTTCAGGATGCACTACGTGCTCTAAGGGTGCCACTCGCCTCTTGACTGACTTGGTAGACATCAAAAACCCCTGGAATCAATACTCCGCCAAGTGATCTTGTGGGAGACTAAGGGCCTCTAAGGAATAATCCCCTGCCTTATTGTGCACCCATTAGAATCATCATGAGCAACTATCGCAGTCCACCCTCGTGGCATCGTGGGTCTTCTCAAACTAGGTAGTCGTTAACCTACAGTTCGATCCATGGTGAGAGTGCTAGTAGGTTGTGGCAGGGCTGTTGTCCAGACCTCTCCCTAAACGTCTCTGGTAGTTGTGCGTGACCCCTCTACTCCACATGTGAGTCTGGTCAAAAAGTTATCGTCAGCCTGCATCATCAACGAATCATGTAAGAATAAAATCCATAATCATAACATCTAATCAGATGCACATATGTCATATATATACAACAATCAAACCCCAAAAGTCCACTCCCCGACTCGATCCAGAGTCCAAGGTTTCCGTTGATGCCTCAGCATCCTCGAGATCCAAATCCTGCACACTCAGGAAAACTGAGTCAATAGAACGTGTCTATGTCAATACAGTAAAATAATATGTCATCATATCCATAATGCCTCATAATCATAATCAAACGCCAAATAGTATAATAATATGGATCACTTGCAAGCAAGTGTCCTCAAATAATAAGTTCACTCAGTGCGCGCAAGAGCAATAATTATGAAGGAGACTACAAAAGAATAGATCGTAAACCTAGATGGACTACACTACAAAGAAAATCACTTACTCCCAGGTATCAAAATTTCTTTCTTGGACATTTTTATACTTGTGGAAATTTTGGACACAAGGCAATCAATTTTAGAATCAATGAAAGGAATAACTACGCAAGATACATGAATGGTCCAAATAGTAGATATGAAAATGTTTGCAGACCTGTCAATAGAAACTATAATCCATTTGACCCATTAATGGATCAAATTATTGTATGCTACAAGTGCAATAATCTTGGTCACAAAGCATGAGATTGCATAGAGATGAAGGAAGATAATCCTATGCCAAATGTCCCTATACCAACTACAGCATGGAAAGGGAAAGAAATTCCACACAATGAAAATTATCGAATAGCATTGGTTGCTAAAGAACGAAAAGAAGAAGATGAATGGTTCATAGACAGTGGGTGCTCATCTCATATGACCAGAGATCAAAGTAAATTTTTCAGCTTGAAGAAAAAGGGTGGAAATGTTGCATTTGAAGATGACTCATCTACCAAAATACTTGGAAAAGGAACTGTGAAACTTGGAAGTAAAAATGTAAAATAAGGAAAAGTCCTATTGGTTGAAGATCTGAAGCATAATCTCCTCAGTGTCAGGAAAATATGTGATCAAGGATACACTCTTATGTTTGACTCCCAAAAATGTAAAATCAGAGAAAAGAACTCAGGAAGATTGGTTGAAACCGCAACAAGAAGACCGAACAAAATATACATCTTAGACATGAAGAAGAGAGAGAATACATAAGCCACACAAAAGGATTCAAAGGAGGAAAAAGTCCCAAAGACCAAAAATAAGGATGAAGCATTATTGAGTGCCACATGTTCAGGGGGAGCAACCCTAAGGAAGAAGGTCACCTTATGCCAATGAACTCAGGGGGAGAAACCCCACCCTTTTCCATTGATGTCAAAGGGGGAGAGAAATTGGGATCATGATGATAGGGGGAGCATGAGTGTTGCCATCAATGACAAAGGGGGAGATTGTTGGAAGATTGGTTGTTGCCATTGATGTCAACCCTACTCATTAGTTTTGGACCGCAATATTGATGAAAGTATTTGGACATGAAGGACAATGCACATGCAAATACAACACCCATGGATGGATAGTATACATCATGATAGTATACATCATGTTGTTACACCCATCTTGTGTAAAAATTTCATAATATTGTTAAAAATTGAGTGTGGGGCTTGTTGTACAAGTTTGCTCTCTTGAATAAACCAAAATTGAATAAGGTCTACCATTTTCTCTATAACTCCTTTTCTAGGAGAATTCAAGGAGTGAAACTTGGAGGCATTTCAAAAAATACACTGAGTAATATTATCTATAGGATCAGAGTATTCCAAGAATTGAATAATTTCATAAGTTGAAGAAGTCTTGGGAAGAATTATCAGATCTTATGTGATGGTTGGTTGATGGTGATAATTTAATGCAAAGTTTTATTATCCCTCATATATTCTTGGGTGGAAGGAAGTGGCAAGGATAGAGGGTTTAACCCTCTCTTTATCTTGGAGGATTGTATCTTCCCTTGGAGTTTTATCCCTCCCTTAAACTTGGAAGTTGTAGCTTCCCTTGGAAGTCATTACTTCCCTTGAACAATAACTATTGAGTATTTATCATATATTGTGCATGGTGTAGTGTGGTGTATTGGTGTAACTCTTCTACTATTGTTCATTTCTCATTGGATATAATTGAATATATAATCTAGTTGAAGTACAAGTTGAAAAAGTTTTTAAATTGCACTTGACATTGATTCATCCCCCTCTCAGTACCAACAACTTGTGAATACAGATGTATGGGTACTAGCTCAAGTATAATCTCTTGGTGGCTCTCATTATTATGTTACTTTTATTGATGATGCAACTAGAAAAACTTGGGTTTATTTCATTCGAAAAAAATCTGATGATTTTGATACCTTTAAGAAATGAAAAGATTTGGTTGAGAATAAGACAGGAAAAAGGTTGAAATGTCTCAGATCAGACAATGGAGGTGAATATTGCAACAAGGAGTTTTATTATTACTGTTCATACCACAGGATTCGTAGAGAGAAGATAGTTCCAAGAACACCACAAGAAAATGGTGTGTCCGAAAGGATGAACAGGACAATCATGGAGCGTGCAAGAAGTATGATATTTCATGTTAGTTTTCCCTTACAGTTCTGGGCAGATGCTATAGACTTTTGTTTACTTAATCAGGTTATAGTTGCATGCTTTGGATAGTTTTATACATCT